>CAIGRN010184616.1:0-21792 GCA_903798345.1 Fraxinus anomala | reverse complement strand
ACAAATATAAGGCTAGATTGGTTGCAAAAGGATATAGACAAAAAAAAGGACTTGACTTCTTTGATACATACTCACCCGTAACTAGAATCACATCGATAAGGTTGTTAGCTGATATTGCAGCATTACATAACCTTAAGATTCATCAAATGGATGTAAAGACAACATTTCTAAATGGTGAGTT
Organism: Fraxinus anomala; assembly: GCA_903798345.1. NCBI lineage: Eukaryota > Viridiplantae > Streptophyta > Magnoliopsida > Lamiales > Oleaceae > Fraxinus > Fraxinus anomala. The sequence continues at coordinate 21,611 of CAIGRN010184616.1, read as the reverse complement.
AGAAGATGAGATATACATGGAACAACCTTAAGGGTTCGTCTCTCCTAATCACAAACAAAAGTTTTGTAAATTACTTAAATCCTTGTATGGATTGAAACAAGCCCTAAAAAATGGCATCAAAAATTTGACAAAACAATATTGTCTAATGGGTTTAAAATAAATGAGTGTGACAAGTTATCAAAATCAGACATGAGAAAGGAGCTCATGGGGAAAGAAGAAGAAGAAGGGGTCTCAATTGCATTACCAAAATTTCGAATCCGAAAACAAGACCGTTTAGTTTTCCATTTAATTGTTTTAGTACATCACATTTTATGGATTCAAAACATGTTTTCTGTACTACTTAAACCATATGAGCAAATGGGAGAGTTTGTTGAATGTCAAACCTCTTTTTTTCTTCTCTGTCTCTCTCTGAAATTCTCTCTCATTCTTATTTGTTCATCTGTATTTCATTTAACAAATTTTAGTGGAATATCATTACAGTTTGGGTATTGAATTACTGCAGAATTCTATAAATTGTGAATTGAATTTTGTTGTAACATGTTGGAATCATTCGGTTTTGATTGAAGAGTTAATCAATCATTACAAGTGGTATCAGAGTAGCTACGAATCTAGGTATGGATACTCGAGCTAAAGTGGTAGAGGAACGTCTAAAAAAGTTGGACAGGGAAGTTGAAGGTCTGGATGAAATTGTCCATGAAGTGAGTAACAGGGTGGAGACCTCAGACCAAACATTAAAGGCCTTATGTAACAAGCATGACCGTATGGAGATAATGATAATAGGGAAGTTGAATGCTAAACATGAATCATTGGTAGCAATGATAGCCTAAATGATGGGGCAAAAAAGAGAATCTAAAGATAAGCAAATAGTGAGTTCACCAGTTTAGATTTACAATGGTAAAGGACTACTCACACCACGCCTAGGATCCGCATCAGGTAGTAATACCAATGGTGGTAAGATGAGAGGAGGAGTTAAGCTACCTAAGATAGATTTCCCTTATTTTAGTGTAGATGGGCATAGAGAATGGTTGAGGAAGGCTCGAAAATACTTTCAGATTCATCAAATTCTTGAAGAAGTGAGAATCAGTGTTGCTGAGATGTATTTAAAAGGAAAAGCAGATGAGTGGTTTCATGGTTTCATTAGTAGCAACCCCAATACTGATTGGGATTTATTCTCCATGAGGTATGTAGGTGATTTGCAAAGGTTATAGGTGAAGAAGTTATAGAAACCTTCGGTAAGATCAGACAAAGAGGGACCGTGGCTGAATATTAGGAACTCTTTGAAGATCTCAAATCCCAGGTGGTGTTGTCCATTCCCCACCTTCCTAAATCATATTATATCTCCATCTTTACTAGTAGATTGAAGGAAGAAATCAGATCTATGGTGAAAATTATCAAACCAACTTCTATCTCCCAAGCCCTTGAAATAGCTCTATTACAATAAGACACTATACTTAAACAAAAACACAAAAAACCCAACCAAACTCAATTATTCCTCTAAATGGCCTAACCTACTACAAAAGACCACCGAAATCAACCCAAAAATTCCTTCCACCAATGGCATTGAACAACCTCAAAGAACCCAAACCAACCCCTTGAGATTCAAAACAATCACATCCACTAATACACAAACCAAGAGGAGCCTGGGATTATGTTTTAGATGTAATGAAAAATATACCCCAGGACATGTATGTAAAAATAGAATATTAAACTTCATGTTGGTGGATGATGACATAGAAAGGAAAAATGAAGAAGATGAGAAAGTTGCTAAGCAAAGTGAAGGAAAATGGGATGAAGAAATTATGGAAATCTCCATTAATGCACTATCAGGCAGTCTGAAACCAAAAACCATCAGAATCCCAAGCCAGGTAAAGAAAAGGAAGGTGTCAATCATCATTGACAGTGGCAGTACCCATATCTTTATTGATGAGAAGTTAGTGAAGAAGTTGAAAGTATAAAACAGAACCAACTCAATCTGTAATAGTTACTGTAGCCAATGGAGACAAGTTACATGGCACTGCCATCTATAATTCCCTTACTTGGGTCATGCGGGGAATAGAATGTAAATTTCAGCTGAGGGTGTTGAGGTTAAGAAGGAGTGACTGTTGGGGATAGATTGGCTAAGCCAATTCGATCCAGTGGTGTTTGATTTCCAACGAAGTAGCATCAAATTCTCTTACCAAGGGATGGAAATGGAGTTGAAGAATGCAATCATGAATGAAGAACTTCTGATGATGGAAGAAAGACAGATGAATCGGTGGATTCGCAGGCAACCTTATGAAATTATAGCTCAATTTCAAGCAATCAGGAAGGAGAAAACACCCAAATCCCTACAGTGGTGCAGACTATCATTGAGCAGTATCCAGACGTATTTGTAGAACCAAAAGAAATGCCCCCTCCTAGGTTTAATGATCATAGAATTTCTTTGAATTTAGAAGCACAACCTTTTAAAATAAGGCCATATAGGTGCCCTTGTATGCAGAAGCCTGAACTAGAGAGGATAGTGAAAGAGATGTTGGAGATATGGATTATCCAACAAAGGAAGTCCTTTTGCCTCATCGGTACTGTTGGTAAAGAAGAATGATGGTACTTGGAGATTCTGTATGGATTACTGACAATTGAATAGCTTAACTATCAAGGACAAATATCATATACCATTAATTGACGAACTTAATAGCTCTGAGTGGTTTTCCAAAATCGATTTGAGGGCTGGATATCATCAAATTAGAATAGCAGAGACTGATATCCACAAAACAGCATTCAAAATGCTCCAGGGACTTTATGAATTTAAGGTAATGCCATTTGGCTTTACCAATGGCCCCAGCAACATTTCAAAGCTTGATGAATGAGATTTTCAAAGCTTATTTGAGGAAATTTGTTCTGGTTTTCTTCGATGATAATCTAGTATACAGTTCTGATTTAAATTCTCATTACAAACACCTGTCCATTGTGCTAAAAGTGTTGAGAAAATAGAGGTTGTATGCCAAGGAATCTAAATGTTCTTTTGGATAGCCCATGGTAGAATATCTGGGACATATTATATCAGCTGCAAGGGTATCAGCTGACCTACAAAAGGTGAGTGCTATGCAACAATTACCTAGGCCCAACACTGTGAAATAATTGAGAGGTTTCCTTGGTTTAACAGGCTACTACAGAAAATTTGTCAAAGGGTATGGGGTTATGGCTAAAACCTTAACAGATCTCCTTAAAAGGCACAGCTTCAGTTGGAATGATGATGCCGAGATAGCTTTTCAAGAATTGAAAACAACCATGTTAATACTCCAGTTCTTATATTACTAGACTTTAACTAGCTATTCATTGTTGAGACAGATGATTGTGCTGGAGGAATGTGAGCAGTATTGATGCAAAGGAAGAGACCTACTGCCTATATGAGTAAGGGCATAAGCAAGGAGAAGTTAGGGCTATCAATCTATGAAAAAGAGTTGCTAGCGCTAGTCACAGTAGTAAGGAAATGGAGGTATTATCTGGAAGGGCACCACTTCATAATTAAGACAAATCATTAGTCATTGAAATACCTCATTGAGCAGATAATCACCACCCATCTCCAACAGAAATGGCTCACCAAACTCCTTGGGCTCAACTATGAAATCCAATATAAAAAAAGGGACTGAGAACATTGTAGCAGATGCTTTGTCAAGGAGGGAAGAAGTAGAGGCAGAGGTTACCGCTATATTCCATGTTATTTTTACTTGGGTACAAGAAGTGATGGATAGTTATCAGGGAGATGAAGTGGCTAACCAGTTGATTGAAGAACAACTAATCAAGCCTTGAGAGGTGTCTAACTATTCTTAGAAAAATGGGCTATTCTAGTACAAAGGAAGGTTGTATGTAGGAGCTGATACAAATATTCATTCTTCCCAAAATGGTGGCCATTCAGGCGTACAAGATAGTGTCTATAGAGCCAATCAACATTTCCTTTGGCATGGCACGATCAAGGATATCAAAAGATAGGTGCTACAGTGTAATGTTTGCCAAAGATGTAAAGGGAAACATGTTCCCTACCCTGGTTTGCAACCTCTTCCTAAGCCATAATAGTCTTGGAGTCATATCTCCATGGATTTTATTGAAGGACTACCTCCTTCCAAGGGTAAGATAGTAATCCTAGTTATAGTAGACAGGTTCACGAAGTTTGGGCATTTCTTTGCCTTAGCCCACCCTTTCTCAGCTTCTACTATAGCTAAACTATTCCTGGATAACATTTACAAGTAACTTGGAATGCCTTAGAGTATGGTATCAAATAGAGACAAGATATTCATCAGTAGGTTTTGGTAAGGGCTATTCAAATTATTGGGGACCGACCTTCATCTAAGTTCTACATATCATCTCCATACAGATGGTCAGACAGAAAGACTCAATCGGAGTTTATAGATGTACTTGCACTGCATAACCTTTCATCAACCTAAACAATGGGCTAACCGGTTATCATTGGCTAAGTGGTGGTATAACACCACTTATCATACAACCATCAAGATGTGCCCTTCTGAAGCCTTGTATGGTATCAAGCCACAACAGCTGGACTTAGGGCCTTATCAACTTACTAACATTGCAGCAGTAGATGAATTGGAGCAAGAAAGGCATCGATGGAACAATTACTCAAAGAACAATTGGCTGAATCCAGGGCAAGGATGAAATCTTATGTCGATCAACACATAATTGAAAGAGAATTCCAAAAGGGAGATTGGGTGTATTTGAAACTCCAACCATATAAACAGTAATCCATAGCTACATGGGTCAACTCCAAATTGTCTAACAAATACTATAGACCTTATTGAATTATCAGAAAGATAGGACATGTTGCTTATAAATTAGAACTTCTCAATGGTTCTAAAATCCACCATATTTTCCACATTTCACTTCTTAAGAAGAAATGCAACAGAGAAGTACATATTCTGCTTATTCCAGATGTTGATGAATTAGGACAACAACAGGGCATACCTCAAGCAGTCTTACGGACCCGTATTGTTAAACGGAATAACCATTCTATCAGTCAATGGTTAGTACAATGGGTGAATGCTTCCAATGAGGGTACGACTTGGGAAGATGCTGCAACAATTTAGATACAATTTCTTGACTTCCAACATTGGGGACAATGTTGATTTGAGGGGAAGGATTGTCATAATCAGGCGCGAGAAGAGAACTTATGGGGAAATAAGAAGAAGAGGTCTCAGGGACATTACCAGAATTTCAAATCAGAAACGACGCTATTTAGTTTTTCCATTTAATTGTTTTAGCACATCATGTTTAATGGATTCAAAACATGTTTTCTGTATTACTTAAACCATAGGAACGAATAGAAGAGTTTGTTGAATGTTAGAACTCTTTTTTTCTTCTCTGCATCTCTATGAAATTCTTTCTTATTATGTTCATCTGTATTTCATTTAACAATTTTAGTAGAATATCATTACAGTTTGGGTATTGAATTAAATGCTAAATTTCGTGAATTGTGAATTGAATTTCATTGTAACCTATTGGATTCATTCGGTTTTGATTGAAGAGTTAATCAATCATTACACAAATGTGTATACATTAAACATACACCAATGGTCTACATGATTGTATGTCTATATGTAGACGACGTATTGATAATGACCAATAGTCACAAAATAATGATAAATACCAAGAGAATGTTAACAAAATATTTTGATATAAAAGACTTAGGTATGGCTGATATAATATTAGGAATTAAGATCTCGAGAATATCAGAAAAAATAATACTTTCATAATCTCACTACATTGAGAGTATACTTAAAAGGTATAATGTACTTGAGGAAAGTCATGCGAAAATCCCTATTGACACAAGTTTACACTTAATCAAAAATACGGGTGAATGTGTGTCACAACTAAATTATTCACAAGTTATAAGCAGTCTAATGTATATTACAAATTGCACTCAACTGGATTTAGCATTTGCTGTGAATAAATTTAGTAGATTCATAAGTAATCCAAGTTATGATCATTTGAAGGCTTTAATAAAGGTTCTTATGCACTTAAAGTATACCTTAATCTATGGATTACACTTCACAAAAGGATATTGTGATGTGAATTGGATATCCGACATGAAGGATTTTAAGGCTAATAATGGTTATGTATTTACTATTGGTGGAGCTGTTGTATAATGAAAGTCGACAAAACAAACATGTATAACTCAATCAATGATGGAATGAGAGTTTATTGTTTTGGACAAAGCTGAAGAAGAAGCATAATGACATTGTAACTTCTTGAAAGATATTCCATGGTGGCCTAAGCCGATACCTGTAATTAGTATATATCATGATAGTCAATCGGCTATTGGAAGAGCTCAAAGTATCATATATAATGGTAAGTCTAGATATATACTTCGTAAACATAATACCATTAAGCAATTGATCTATAATGGTATCATCTCCATAAATTATGTGAAGTCAAAGAAGAACATCACGGTCCACTTATGAAAAGTTTACCTAGGGATCAAGTATGTTGCTTATCGAAAGGAATGAGGTTAAAGCCTACTACGTAAGAATCTTTGTAATATTAACCATACCTTGTTGACTAGAGATCCCAAAATTTTGGTTCAAGGGGACAACTAAGTTATGAAGATTCAATGAAGCACTTGGGAAAAATGTTTCCTAACTCATTCTCATGGTAATTAAAGTATATTCTGCAAAATGTTAAATGATAAAATATACTTTTAATGATTCCTATATCTTGATTAAGTCAAGTGGTGTAAGACAGAATATTCTTAATATGAGGCCACCTGTGTAAGTGTAAGGTAGGGTAGCCTCAATGAAAATGGTTCAAGACTGAATTCATTTTCTCAGCACTTATGAAACCCAAGAGTGATTCAGGGCCAAAATGAACCAAGTTATGAGAACCATGAATAATTTAGGAAAGACATTGGTGAGAGTATTATTGTCTTGGTTTACACCAACGGCTGAATAGTTCAAGTTATCAAATCCACCAATTAGCCAAATAAATCCAATAGTACTTTACTAAAGAAGACTCAAGGTTGGAAGCTACCTTACATGGTGCAGTGTTTTTCTGCTCTCTTTCTACAATGCATCATATTTCCAATGAGCATGTTTGAATTTGCATTTGTGTGGGGATTGTTAGAATTTGGTTTAAAATTGGAAAATTTAGTCAAGTATAAAACTTGGAAAAGTGACATTGAGTCAATTTCGGCTAAATATTCGGACTTGATATGATAGTCAAATTATAAATATAAATAGAAAAAGTTGTACTCGTCGATTAGATCATCATGGTATATTTGGAATGACTTAATGGCACAAAACGTCCCTACGTTTGACACTTCTTGTGGAAAATGTCCCATTTTTTTCGCATTTTCATCCTTATTTCAACGTTTTATTGCGAAAAATAGGCATAATAGCACAAAACATCCATACGTTTGACACTTCTTGTGGAAAACGTCCCTATGTTTCATTTTTTTTCATTTTCGTCCTTATTTTAACGTTTTATTGCGGAAAACATATGTTTCACCACTTTTTTTTAACATAAAATGACCAATATATCATTCTATTTAAATTTTTTAAAAAAAGAGAAGAAAAATAAAGAACAAATTGTAATTTTACTCCTAAATTTTTTTAAAAAGTGGAGATGAGTGAAATAAATTATCAAAATATAAAAAATAACCATTTTCGCACAGTGCCTTAATTACAGTCACCAATTCATCACGTTCAGGGCAAAATTGGACATGGCCCATGGTTGGGTCAGGTGCGCCGATTGAGAGGGGACTAGCCCAGGTGGTCCGCCACCTTGATTTGGCCGGACGGCACCTGAATTGACGGAAACAAGGTCTGGATGTCGCGATTTCGCGCCTGCGAGCATTTCAGATTCAAATTCTGGTCGATTGAAGCCAAATTAGGGGAAACCCAAGGGTGGGCTAGGTGTGCCAAGTGAAGGTGAACCTAGCCCATGTGGTCCATGACCTTCATTTGTCCATACGATGCCGAAAACTGACTTTTCCTCAGGCGATGTCGCATGCGCGACAGGGAGAAGTTCTGGGTTAAATTCAGCATCTAAACTTGGTGGTTACAATTGATTGCATGAGTGGGGTCGTCCAGAGGTGGGGGTTGGTTAGTGATGAGCTCCGGCCAATATGGTGGCCGAAAGTGAAGAAATCGGCATTTTTCAGATTTTCAGGCAACAAACTCTGAAGCTTTGTACCAGCCGAAATACTTGGAGTTATAGAGAGATATTGGTATGGAATTGAAGAGGAGGTTAAGGGCTTTCCATCGGTACCATTTTTCGGATGTTTAGGTGGTCGGAGCTTGCCAAAATTTGGCTCCATAAACGGCGGCTAGAGGGGCAAAAATCACCCCAAAATTAGATAGCAAAATTATATTTATTTGGACTCATCTGTACTTTTTAAAAAAGTTCAGTAGTAAGATTGCAATTTGTTCTTTATTTTATTTTATTTTTTTGTTTTATTTAAATAGAAGGGTATATTGGTCATTTTATTTTAAAAATGGTGAAACAGATGTTTTCCCCAATGAAACATTAAAATAATGACGAAAATAAAAAAAAAAATGAAACATAGGGACGTTTTCCACAAGAAATGTCAAACGTGCGGACATTTTGTGCTATTAAGCCTATTTTCTGCAATGAAACGTTAAAATAAGGACGAAAATGCGAAAAAATGAAATGTTGGGATGTTTTCCCCAAGAAGTGTCAAACGTAGGAAGGTTTTGTGTATTAAGCCTATTTGGATTCTCAAAATCAATTTCGGATGAATGACAAATTACAGTCCAAAGTTGGAAACGAAAGAGGAAAAACTAGACGAAAAATTTACCTAACTCCATCGCTCGCCTAGTGCTTGAGCGATGAGATTATCGCTCGAGTGACAGGCGGGTGACGGAGTTTCTGATAAACAGGTGTCACTGTAGCTCGAGCGAGAGGTCAGCGACGCGTAAACGACAGCAAGGGATACTTCGATTCGTGAAGGTTATCGAGTTTGGGATGTGACACTTCACTCACAATCTCTCATCTTCTATAAATAGAATCCTTTAAACGTCCATTATACATCCCATATAATTTGCATTGAGAATTATATCAAAACTCTTACAAAAACTCTCCAAAAGTCATTTCAAAAATATTTTTTTGTGGAGAGAATAATTTGTTCGAGTTCGTTGTTACCTTATAGTTTGAAGTGCTTCTACTATAAAGAAGTAATCCATTGTATCTTGGGAGACAATTGCCATTACTCAATTAGTATCGTTGCGAGACAAATTTTTTTTAAGGAAGGATTGTTTTCACTTGACTCGGATCATTTCATGCCTTTATTCTTCTTCATTTCTATTGTTTGTACTTTGTTTAACTTCATTTCTATCATCTTAACTTAGTCTTTTGTTATCCATTTTCAAAACAAATTTTACTATATCCCAAACACTAATCAACGGTGACTTTTGTCTCTTGTCTCCACTGAAGCATGTCTTTGTAAACAAGTTGTTCATAGTTGACCGAAAGGTACTTTGCTTCCAAGCGCTCCTTCATCTCCTTTCAGTTTCAACTTAACGAACGAAACCTTCTGCTCTTCCAACATTGAGAACTAGTCAAAGTAGTCTTCAAGAAAGGTAATCATATAATTGAAAGCATAAAGATTGAGCTTACCTAGGAAGTCAGAGACCCTGACCTTCATTCTCTTGGTTAATTCGTCTAATGGCTCCACTCTAACATTGAGTCCTAGCCGCTGCATCTATTGAAGATTTTGTTTATTATAGGAGTTTTATGTAATTGTACAGTTTGTAGGAGGTTAGTTCGGTCTTTTCCCTTTCTTTTGTTTTTAGTGTAATACCGGTGTGTGTATATATATACCGATTTTGTATTGTGTTGTATACGGTGAGTTCAATTGTTTTCATTTCAATACTACAACAGATTTCCCGCCTCTTTTGCCTTCTTCTCAATTCCTCTCTCTGCTATATTTTTACATGGTATTAGAGCGTAAATTGCTCCTTCCGTAAACCACACTGCGATCTTCTTACTCTGAATTTCATCAGTAATTGATGGCGAGAGACTCTAGTGTTCAGGCGGAGGTTCAAAGTCAATTTGAGCAATCGAATTCAGTCCATGGATCATCAGCTGACGATGGAGCTGGAGAAGATGCAATTTTTATGATTAATCGCTTGATGAGCGAACATAGCAATCCTTATTATCTTCACTATGGAGATAACAGTGGAATGCAACTGATTTCTGTTACTCTCACTGAAGAGAATTATGCGACATGGAGTCGAGAAGTAACCATGGCTCTTAGTGTCAAACATAAAGAAGGATTTATTGATGGATTTATCATCAAACCTTCTCAGGATGATCCACTTTATACGGCTTGGAGGAGGTGTAATCATGTGGTCTCCTCTTGGATCATCAATTCGATACCTAAGGAATTCTATCCAAGTGTTATGCACAAGGATTTAGCTAGAGATATTTGGATCGAACTGCGTGATAGATACAGTCGGGGAATGGCACTCGGATCTATGAATTGAAGAAACAAATTTCTTCAATTTCTCAGTGGAACAACTTAGTTAATTCCTACTTTAACCGGCTGAAAGGATTATGGGAGGAATTGGAGAATTATAGGCCAAGCAATGATAACACAGATTATAAACAAGAGGAGCAAATTATGTAGTTTCTCATGGGTTCAGATGAACACTTTGCTGGTGTTAGAGGTCAAATTTTATTGATGGATCCATTACTTTCGATGAACAAGGTTTTTGCACTGGTTCTACAAGATAAAAGGCAAAAGGGGATAAGTGCTGGTAAACAAGCAACACATGATACTGCTGCTTTTGTAGGTAAAGCTGTGCAGAAATCGTTCAATCAGAGATTCAATTTTGCTAATCCTAATCAGAAAAGAGAGAGACCTATATGTAGTTACTATGGTATGCCTAGACATATCGAAGGCAAATGTTATAAGTTGATTGGATATCCTTCTAATCAGAGAGTTAACAGAGGAAAACCTCCAGTGGTTAATGCTGTAGGACAAGCTCGTCAAGGTCAAATATCTAGCAATGATGCATCAGGAATATTGAATTCTCTTTCACAGCTCACTATCACTCCAAATCAGTGTCAACAAATCCTATCTGTGTTAATGCCTTAGTTACAAAGTCAGATTGCCAAAACCAACAAACTCAGGATATATCTTCATCTTTTCCAACAAATCCCGATTCATTTGCTTTCTCAGGTAATCAAGTTCATATTGATTATTCATCAGTTACAAGTAAATGGATCATTGACACTGGTGCTTTGGAACATATAGTATATTCTGTTGATCATCTGGCTGTTGTGTCTGCTGTTGTTGGTGCTTCTGTGTGGTTCCCTAATGGTGACAATGTGGCTGTTACTCACATTGGAAAAGTGAAGTTATCACCTACTTTATACTTGAGCAATGTGCTGGTTGTGCCATCGTTTAAGTTCAATTTAATATCAGTTAGCAAATTGACACTTGAACATAATTGCTGTCTGATGTTTTCTCATGATGCTTGTTTTATTCAGGATCTTTCAACGTGGAGGATGATTGGGGTAGGCAAACTTGAGCATGGACTTTATCATTTTCAACAGCCTCAACATCAAATCAATGTCAACCCTCACAGTATTATCAGCTCAAATCTGATTCTGACAATTCTAACATCAGAAAATCTAATGCTATTCCTAGTTTTCCTTTTCAATGTAATAAATCTGATATTCTTGTTTGTAATACCATTGTTGATTCTAATGTCAAAATGAACATTGATATTTGGCATTGTCAATTAGGACATTTACCTGTTTCTAAACTCTCTATTTTACATAAATTTGTTCCCAATATTAAAGTCAATAAAGAATTGCACTGTACTATCTATCCTTTAGCCAAACAACACAGACTGCCATTTCCTAACAGTGAGACTAAAGCTTCACATCAATTTGAAATCATTCATTGTGACATTTGGGGACCTTATTCAGTCTCTTCTTTAGATGGTTCGAGATATTTTCTAACCAGTGCTGATGATTAAAGTATAATGACATGGACTAATCTTATGAGGGAAAAATCTCAGACCATAGCTTATATTCAGTCATTTTATCACCTTATTCAAACTCATTTCCAATGTGATATAAGAACCATTAGATCTGACAATTCTTTCAAAAGGAATTATTCATCAGTTGAGTTGTGTTGAAACAACTCAGCAAAATGGTGTGGTTGAAAGAAAGCACCAGTACTTACTCAATGTTGCTAGAGCCCTTAAATTCCAAGCCAATCTACCTGATCATTTCTGGGGTGATTGTATCTTGACAGCCACATACATTATAAACAGAACACCCATCGTACTTCTTGCCAACAAATCACCATATGAAATACCGTTCAAAGCCATACCATCTTATAACACTCTCAAAGTTTTTATGTGTCTCTGCTATACTTCCACCTTAAAGAGAAATATAACCAAATTTGATCCAAGAGCCATTCCTTGCATCTTCATTGGCTATCATTTTAGAATGAAGGCGTATAAACTTTTTAATCTCAAGACCAAAGCCCTTTTTGTCTCTAGAGACGTCCTATTCTATGAAAATATTTTCCTTTTTCATAATCCTATCTTTCTTGCTTCACTATATAAGTCTAATACTATCAGTCAACCTCCATATACTCTATTTCCCATGACTTCTAATTCAAATGCTAATGAGCCTTCTTCACTTTCAAATTCAAATAACTCAGAAACATAAGAACATCAAAGTCCTCAAAATCCAATCCAACCATCTTCTGACATATCTAGTCCACCCATATCTACTGATCCTTCATTACTTCACATCATTCCCACAAGAAAGTCCACTAGACCAAAACGTACTCCTCTGTATCTACAAGACTATCACTGTAGTCTCATGTCTCAGTTGCCAACTCCTCAGTCACATTCCATGAAGAAAGATTCTAAGTTTATCAAGCCATATCCTATTGAAGATTATCTGGGCTATACTTTGCTGTCTCCTACTCAAAGGAGTTTTACTTTGTCTTTGTTTGCTACTTTTGAGCCCAGAGATTAAATTGAGGCATCACAATATCTTGATTGGGTTGAAGCCGTGGATGCTGAATATAAGGCATTAGTGTCAAACAACACCTGGGAAGTTACTGCACTCCCTGAACATAAGACTCCAATTGCTTGTAAGTGGGGTTTTAAGGTTAAAATGAAATTTGATGGTACAGAAGAGAAGAAAAAAGCACGCCTAGTAGCCAATAGGTTTACTCAACAGGCTAGACTAGATTATGAGGAAACCTTTTCTCCTGTTGCAAAATTAGTTACTATCAAGACACTTTTGGCAGTTGCAGCCAATAAACAATGGTATCTTCATTAACTGCATATCAGTAAAGCCTTTCTCCGTGGAGAGTTGGATGAGGAAGTTTATATGCTTATGCTTTTAGGTTATGAGCAGTAGGGAGAGCATGGTAAACCACTGGTTTGCAAGCTAAACAAATCTATTTATGAATTGAAACAAGATTCGAGACAATGGAACATGAAGCTTACTTCTTACATTCTGTCAGAAGGCTTCAAGCAATCAAGGTCTGATCATTCATTATTTAGCAAAGCAGATGGCTGCTCATTCACCACACTTTTGATATATGTGGATGATATAATAATTGGGGGAAATAATTTGTCTTACATCGAAAGGTTCAAAGCTGAATTGAACAAGCAGTTCAAACTAAGAGACTTAGGAATTCTGAAATACTTCTTAGGTCTTGAAGTGGCAAAAAACTCAATAGGAACTTCCATTTGCCAAAGAAAATATGCATTGGATGTCTTGATTGATACTGGTTATCTTGGTGCAAAGCCAGCAATTAGTCCGTTGCCATTTAATCTGAAGTTGAAGAAGGATGAAGGAGAGGCCACCGCTGATCCTAGTGTTTATAGAAGGCTTGTGGGTAGGATTCTATACCTGACAATCACTAGACCTGACTTGTCTTATGCGGTCCAAGTCCTAAGAAAATTTCTTCAGTCACCTAAACAACCTCATCTAGAGGTGGCTTATCATGTACTAAGGTATTTGAAAGGCACACCAGGGCAAGGGCTGTTCTTTCCTAGCAAGTCTGATCTTCAACTCAAAGGGTACTACGATGCTGATTGGGCAACATATTCCGATACAATAAGGTCCATTACAGGATATTGTGTATTTTTGGGAGATTCCTTAGTGTCATGGAAGTCCAAAAAATAGTACACCGTGTTAAGATCCTCAACTGAGGCAGAATATAGGTCTATGGCTGCTGTAGTGTATGAATTCTCATGACTGAAAAATGTATTGAATGATTTAGGCATTGTTCATACTAAACCTGCCTTGCTATTTTGTGACAGTCAGTCTTCTATACACATAGCAAGCAACCCGATTTTCCATGAAAGGACCAAGCATATAGAAATAGATTGTCATTTGGTAAGGGATAAGGTTCAAGCCAATGAGGTAAAGATGCTTCACACTTCCTCTCAGCAGCAATTGACAGACTTATTAACTAAACCCTTGGCTGGAACGAGATTTACCTCACTACTTGGCAAGATGGGAGTGTTAAATATACATCTCCCATCTTGAGGGGGAATATTGAAGATTTTATTTATTATAGGAGTTTTATGTAATTGTACAGTTTGTAGGAGGTTAGTTTGGTATTTTCCCTTTCTTTTGTTTTTAGTGCAATACCGGTGTGTGTATATATATACCGGTTTTGCATTGTGTTGTATACGGTGAATTCAATTGTTCTCATTTCAATACTTCAACAGATTTCCCGCCTCTTTTGCCTTCTTCTCAATTCCTCTCTCTGCTATATTTTGCAGCATCCGTTGTCGAACCCCGCCCAGTTGCACTTCTCCCTTTTCTTCTCCATTATCTCTGATTCCCTCTCACCGCCCTGCACCCTGTCGCTTACCTTCTGGTCTCCCATCTCCTTGAGTGTAGCTGTGTTCATCAATAATGTCCCAGTCGATGAACAATCGCATTTAGAGTGTCTGAAATCCGGTCCAATTGTAACTGGAAGTTTCGGTAGGATTAGTGTTTGAGTCTGGGGAATGGGATCTTGGGAACCTGGTGCCATGATGTTATAATCAAAGTCACTTCTGGTGGGCATAAGAGGAAGTGGTACGTCAGAAAAAACATAGCTCTGATATCAAATTGGTGCCAATTTTAAGCACAAACAGAAATCCACAAGTACTCAGCCTTTCCCCGAAACTCAGGACGAATTGGAACTCTCTTCCAATATATTTGGAATCTCTCCAACAAGAAATTTGGGATTTTCAATCAGTATCCATTAATAAAAAATTGGGCTGTTAAATAGCCAATTACAAATAACTGGATTGAAACACAACAGAAATAGAAAACAGAAATGCAGAAATCTAAGCAATGAACGCGCCAAGTCTTTAACATCATGCTCCCACGTTCTCCCATTCTTCAGCAACCACGACTGCTTGCCACATCTTCTGTCCACTTGTGCAAGCAGGGTCCCAGCAAGGCTTATGCTTGCATCATCAAATAATAGCTCATTTTACAGTTGCACATTTTTAATGCTACTTGTATAAAATCAGAGCTGGCCAAACAATAGTTTCAAATTTTTGAAGTCAATTGCCACATACCTTGTTTGGGATGAATCGACCAAGTCATGTATAGGTGTGTGCTCGCGTGCATATATACATGTACAATGACGATAACCTGAAAGATGACTCTTGTTATAAATATGCATTGACTTGTGCAAAAATCGGTTAATGTAATTCTTGAATGACCATTTCTAACATAAATTCTATTTAATTTGTTCCTCAGAATGCATAAAATAATTTTTTGGATAACTAATGCGTAAAACATTGGATATTTTTATATAACTCACCTTCTTAACACTAATGCGCAAAAATATCATTTGGATATTTTTTTTCAAATATCTTTGTGACTCAAATTTCATGTGATTTAAAAGTTTGATTCATGGAGGAAGCCTAGATAATTTTTGTTTAAAAGTCCGGTTTGATAAATGATCAAATTTCATTATGGATAAGGAGTTTGATTGGAAAAAAGATTTTGGAATGGTTAAGGACTTTGGGATTAAAGCTCTACTTCATCTATAACTCCAAGATTTAGCTCCTATAAATACTCCATAAGGTGTAGGCTCTTTATAGACTCAAGATAACAATTAAATCATTGTTGTAGACATTAAAAATTTGAGAGAATTGTTTAGATTTAAATTGAAAGAATCAAATTATGTAAAGACAATTTCAGTTTTTTGGTATAATAAATTCTCCCCATCTTCCACAAAAAAAAAAAAAAAAAAAATCTTGTTTTCTTTGTGATCCATTATTTTCATATTGTTCATATTTTCTCGTCTTTAATTATTTGGTCAGATTCTCAACAAAGTGGTGTCAAAGCGATTCTGATTTCTTGGTTGATTCATAACAAGTGATATCAGAGCCAATGTTTTTTGCAATTCTTGGGATGTCCAAATTGGTTATTAAAGCGAGGTTTGAAAAATGTTGATTGTTTTAGGATGACAACTATGAAATTTGAGATTCCGCTTTTAGATCGCAACAGTAGATGTTCTTTGTGGTAGATTAAGATGTGAGCAATTTTGCTCAGTTGGATGTTGATGATGCTATGTTAGGGATAGATAGAATGTTAGCAACAATGACTGCGAAGGAGAATCAACGAAAGGGTCAGAAAGCCCTATTACAAATATATTTTCATCTTTCTAATCAAATTCTTTAAGATGTGGTAAAGGAGAAAAGTGTCATTAAGTTGTGGTTAAAATTGGAGCAGCTTTTTGTGACAAAGAGTTTGACAAGTAAGTTACACTTGAAGCAGCACTTGTATTCTCATCGCTTAACGAAAAGTAGGTCTTTGAAAAATAATTTATTGGTGTTCAAGGAAATTGTTAATGATTTGGAGATCAAATATGATGAAGATGATTTAGAGTTGATATTTTTATGTTCGTTGCCACCTTCATATGTGACTTTCAAAGATACCATTCTCTATAGTCGGGATAGTTTTACTATTGACAAGTTATATGATGCTTTTTATTCTAAGGAGATGATGTATCTATTCGTTGGATCTGAGGCTTAATCAGAGGGTTTTGTTGTTAGTGAGAGGAAGACAAGTGGTGGTAATGGAAGTGATAGAGTCAAGGATAGTAACAATGGTAAAGTCTGTTGGTATTACAACAACAAATGGCACATGGAGAGGGATTGCTATGAGTGGTGGAACAAATTTGTTACTACATATGAAAAAGAAAAACTAGAAAATTATGGTAATGTCAATCTTGCAGAAGATGACAGTGATTGAGATCTTTTGGCGATTACTGAATGTGACTCCAAATTGACGAGGATTGGATTCTTGATTCGACTTTCACTTTTCATGTGTTCAAGCTAGGATTTTCTTCATATGAAATGTTTACAAGGGCTTTCGTGATGTTGGAAAATAATGAGCCTTTCAAAATAGTTAAGATTGGTAATGTCAAAATCAAGATGTTTGATGTGACGGCTATAACACTTGGCCAGGTTTGACATGTTCCAAGTATAAACATGAATAATCTCTTTAAGTACTCTTGATTCAAAATGGTACATATATATCGGTGGAAGTGAAGTTCTGAAAGTTGAAAGGGTGTTCGGGTCGTGTTAAGGGGACAGAGAAAGCCTCAGATATATGTGTTAGAAGGTTCGGTGGTCACTATAGATGCACCTACAACTTATGGCTCAATAAGCAATAACTCGAGTAGAGTTGGTTGTGATCGGGTTGTTCGTGGTGGTTTGAACAATAATACTAGAAAATCTTCTAGTAGCTCAGGTAGAGCAGTTGTGATCTTGTTGCTTGTGGTGATTTGAGCATGTTTGGCAACTCAGGTAGAGGTAGTGTTGCTCGTGGTGATGCAAGCAGTTTGATAACTCGGTTGGAGCTGGTAATGAACACGATAATTCAAGCAAAGATTGCATGCAAAGTAGTTTTGTCGGTAAGTAGGGCTTGAATTTAGTTTACAATTGCTAAGTATGCCCGACAGGGGCATGGTGTGCCTAGAAGCGACATGGTGAAAGAGTTGGAGGTGATTTGAAGAGTGAAAACTTAATTCCTTGATATGAAATTTGTGTCAAGGTGGAGCTTGTTATGTTTGTGACTCAAATTCAATGTGATTTAGATGTTTTATTTATGGAGGAAGCCTAGATAATTTTCATTTTAAAGTCCAGTTTAATAAGGGATCAAATTTCATCATGGATTGAGAGTTTGATTGGCAAAAAGGCTTTGGAATGGATAATGACTTTGGGATTGAGGACTCTATTTAATCCATAAGTCCAAGATTTGACTCCTATAAATACTCCACCAAGTGTAAGCTCTTTATAGATTCAAGATAACAATTAGATCATTGTTGTATATATTAGAAATTTGAGAGAATTGTTTAGATTTAGACTGAGAGAATCAACTCTTATAAAGACAATTTTAGTTTCTTGGTATAATAAATTTTCATTTTCTTTGTGATTCATTATTTTCATATTGTTAATATTTTTTCTTTTTTGATTATTTGGTAGGATTCTCAACAAATTGGTATAGAGTGATTAGTATCTTTGTTGGTTCATAACAATTTGAATATGTTACTTTTTTCGTACTTTTTTCTAATTTAACCCATAATAAGTTATTTAGTGTAAAACTACTTATTCACCTATTAATAGAGTTACAAGTAAATTTTTTTAAGCTTAGCCAAGCATGCTTATAATTTCCAACTTGCAAAGAAGATTTTAAATCTCCTCCCTGAAATCGTGGAAAGCTATCTACGACCTGATACTAAAAATCGAAATCATTTAATAATATTATGAATTCTGGATTAGCAGGCAAGATTATTTGGAAGAGGGGGTTGCTTGTTTAAGCAAGTGTGGCCATGCATAAGGTTTGACTTCATCATTTTAATGAATTTTATTACCACATTAGTGCCTGCCAAATGAGAGCATAAGAAGATGAAGATGTTGGGTTGTATGCCCACCCATATAGTATATTTTGTTGTGATAAAATAATAATTTATAAAAAATAAATTGTGATTTTATTTATTTATTACATTTATTTATTATTGAGCACACAAATTAAAATGCCTTATGATCACTTGTAATAATATAAGTTAGGTACTTTGTTTAGAAGTACAGTGTGACACACTTATATTTTGATTATAAACAATTTGTTCACAACCATTGTATAAGGGTTGGCATATTGTACTGAAAGGTTGTAGTACTGACCGATTCATTATTTGAGTTTGTAATTTGTCCTTATCACAAAAATAATTAAAGGTAACACTAATACACTTAGAGTGTATTGAATGGACCAAATGCCCAATCCAATTCTATAGCATGATCATTCGGAGAATTAAATTCCATTTGATCGCCGTGTATTTCATCTAAATCCCTTGATAGAGTTATATATATATCTTTTCTTTATTTTAATGGTCCTTCAATTCACCAATGGGTGAGATCAATTTGATTGATCAAATATCTCGTTGAGTTGGAAACTTGAAAATGAGCGAAGTAGAGAATATGAATTCGTGTTGGCAGTAGTTGCCCTAAAAAAGGTTAGATTGGCTACTTAAGTATTTTATGTTGAACGATTAAAATCTGAGCTATATGTTCAGCGACAGCTAAACTTCGACATCTGTGATTCTTTCATAGGATCGTCGAAGAAAATGATACTTATGTTAGTTAGAATAATTAGAGGGACAAAACAGTCATTTATGCTCGTACCTAATTATCGAATCTCAAATGGGGATAAAATACATATACGGTGGTAGGTCAAAGGAAAATATTACAGATTTATTAGTTTTTGTGATCTTATATATTTTGAGATTCAGCTTTTGCCTTTAGTGAAAAAACAAAGATCAATAATTAGATTGCGTGGTCTAGGGTCAACTAGATATGATCTAATTATTGGAGTTTGGATAATATATGTCCGATCAGGTCCCCATGGTAGCTCTATAAAGTATTGAGATTTAATTATAGTTATTATAATAGTTTGGATTTAATTGTATAAAAGTATAAACTTAATTATAATTAAAATTGAAGTTCCAGGACTATACATCTATTTAAATGTAAACTAATTGGATGTAGACTTTAATTAAAACTCTTATTTGAAATTGGAATTATTATTGTACATGGATTGAAACATCTTTATGCATATGAATAGAGACTAGATGAACATTAAAATCCTAGAACAATTATAATACAATAATCTCATGGTGTTCAAATTTGGAGAGAGAAAAAGAGAGAAAATAATCATTTTCTTATTTGTCATATGTCTAGTCCAAGAAATAGTTTCTTTATTTAACTAAAAGAAGATGCCTACTCATTGATGTAGTTTTGACTTCGGAGAATATCATAGAAGAGTTGGAAGTTTGGAACATCAAATTCCTGAAATTAAAAAGCTAGAAGTTTGTGATTCAAAATTAATTCAAGAATTAACCATCGAATTTAGGTAAAAAATTGAATCCCTAATTCTTGATATAATATATATACGAACATCTAAATGATTTTTTTTTTGAATTAAAGAATTTTTTGAATAATTCTACTTCCGCATTCCAACAACTGGTATCAAAGCAATCTAGATCGTTCATGTGCTTGTTATTGTTAAATTTTGATTGTATGTTCTAGTCAAGTGATGTCTAGGAGTATTTTGTTATGTGATGATTGAATTATAGAATTATTTTAAATTGTGATCCAATTATTTATGACCAATTCTTGATATAATTTGTTATTTCGAGTCCGTTACAAGAGAGTCGAATTACGGTTTCATCATTTTGATTTAATTTTCTTTTGATTCAAGATTTTAATTTCAAGACCAAGTTGTAAAATTTATGTATTTTTCAATTCTTTTTATTTGGAATTGTTGGGAAATAAAACAGATCGAGGTAATAAATATAATATGATATGAAGTACACGATCGCAAACAAACAACAAGATAAAAGGCAAAGAATTAATTGATAAATGAACAAAGTATTTTATTCAATTGACTAATATGGAGAAATAAATACAATTATCGTGGCTCCACAATTATTCTATATTTCAGTAATACAAAACTTGTGAAAAGAGTCTAATATTTATAAGGGTGGATAACAAACCCAAAAATATTACAAAGACACTTGTAAAGAAGGAAAAAAGGTTTTCTAAAAAAATTTAACAATCTCCACCTTGACACAAATTTCGATGCAATGAATGAAACTCCAAAATTTCTCCACCTGGAAAAATAAATCCTACTGCAATGAAAAAATGGGAACGCCCTACTAATATTACAGAAGTATGGAGTTTCCTTGGGCTACCAGGTTATTATCATCGGTTTGTAGATGACTTTTCTAAAATTACTCTTCCTTTGACTAGTTTGACTCGTAAGAACTCCAAATTTGTGTGGATCGAGGAATGTGAAAAGATTTTTCAAGAGTTGAAGAAAAGATTAGTTTCTGCTCCTATACTTACTTTTCCATCTCCTGGTGAAGAGTTTGTGATTTATAGTGATACTTCACGCCAAGGACTGGGTTGTGTTTTAATACAAAATAGAAATGTTATAGCTTATGCTTCAAGACAATTGAAGAAGCAAGAGTTAAACTACCCAACACATGATTTGGAGTTAGCTGCAGTGGTGTTAGCACTGAATATTTGGAGACACTGTCGTTATGG
>CAIGRN010184614.1:0-14252 GCA_903798345.1 Fraxinus anomala | reverse complement strand
GAAAGTGTCTTTCGATCCTTCTGTTACTTTTCCTCTATTGTTCAAGTTGTGGGTATTTTATCAAATCCCAACAAAGTATCATCCAAATTCATTTGTGCCAATATAGCTCTCATCTTTACTTGCCACAACGAAAATCTTGGATCGCGATCCAACAACGGAATATCATACTTCATGGTAGTCATCGATAACAAAAACCTCGAACGAATCAAATCCTTGCTTTGCGGAACTGCCGAACTTTAGCTCTGATACCACTTGTTAGGAATTTGAGGAGGTAATATGAGGCGATTTGAAGTATAGATAGCACAAAGAAAAACAAGATTAAAAGAAAGCAAGTAAGAAGAAGAGAATATGCAGAGGAACAAAATATTTTATTGACAATTAATGGAGAGAATATTACAATTCAGCAACTAAATGTCTAATAAACTGAATGAAGAGCCTAGTATTTATAGGAGAATCGTTCGAAACCCTAAAACAAGGAAACTATGTCAAAAATCGCGTAAAATTCGAAAAATAAGGAAAGAAATCCGCGGCCCATCGCTCGAGCTTGTGGGCTATGGGCTATCGCTTGACAACAAGCGGGCGACCGGGTTTCTACTCCAATTCTGCTTCTCTCGCTTGAGCGTGAGTCGAGCGACCGTCCAGCGCCGTTGATTCGTCTTTTTTCTTTCTTAGACCATATTTTGACATCTTCAAGCCCAATACTTCAAAATATGAAATCCTAGACCCAATTTGGACCAAATTTGGGTCACAAAACCCAACACTGCATGTGGACCTATAAATGTTTTTCACATTTAAACAAAAAATCAATTTTCATAAAATCTATTCAAAAAAATTTCTACCAAATAACGCGTATATATCGAATATTTGATTATGCTTAGTAGGCTTGTACTTGTGGTCCATCTACTAGTTGTAACACCAAACAAAAAATCTGATCTCTATATAAAAGTCAGAAAACGACGTTACAAAGTAAATTAAACAAAGACTCGTACGTGCCTTGCTTCTATCAAACTCAAAACCATATGGAGTCCCAATTCAAATAATGAATTGAATAATTATAGATTCCCTATCGTTGTAGTGGCAAATTAACTTTTGGACTGATGTTGATTAGCACTAAGGCAAATACTCATTGCACTATTTAATATACATAAAATAGGCATTACCAAATAATTTCTTTGACTTCTCATTACTTAACAACAAAGGAGAAGAAACAGCATACATCTTTTGACAAATCTAAGTGTAACATAGCAAAACCAAATTTGGATGTGATTATGAAATTCATTTTGCTTTACTTTACATTGAAAAAGACATATTATAAACAACATTGTTCGTTTGTAATTTTCCTTTGAAAGACAAAAAAGACAAGAAGTTTGCATCTTCAATTTAAGAGTTCGAAACGTCAAAAATAGAGTTTTAACTTACCTCGTAGCATCTAACGACCAAAAAGAAAAATGTTTATTATTAATAAATTTGAAATCAACCGCATGAATTAGAATTTCTCTATTTTCTAACGTTTTTTTTTACTCAATCACATAACTCTTATAAGTAGTAATTTTTAATTCTCAGCTATTATCCTTAACTAATAATCACTTTTAGTTCAAATGTTTGCTTGCCCTTTTAAATGGAGTTGTTTAATATGGTATTGGAGCAAATAAAGTCTTTAACTCAAATTAAAATATTATCATTAACTAATTATGAAAATTGTCGTGTCTTTAGTCTTTGATTAAAAAAACCAATTTATTCTAGAAATATAATATATATGAACTTTAAACACCACGTCCTAGGACTAGACAAAAGTCATGAACCGAATAGAGATTTTTGATTCGATTCTTCTCAAATTACATTGAATAACGGGTATTAGAATCGAGAATCGACGAGTTTGTTCGATTCGATACTCAATTTTAGATCAATAACCGAAGAACTGAACTTTTGACCATCACATGTTTACTAAAATATGGGTCATTAAACCCCATGATTCCATTCTGAGTTAGCTAAGATGTAGGCTATGTTCTATAATTGAAATTATCTCAAAATTCTAAATACATACTTTACAACAATTTTTAAAATATGGGCATATTCTNAATATGGGTCATTAAACCCCATGATTCCATTCTGAGTTAGCTAAGATGTAGGCTATGTTCTATAATTGAAATTATCTCAAAATTCTAAATACATACTTTACAACAATTTTTAAAATATGGGCATATTCTAAAAAAAAAACTTTTAGTGTTCAAAACTAATTTCACGTAAATAAAATCGTTTCGGTTACGTATAATCTATCCAAATTAATAATAGTAATACCATAGAAAAATTATTTCTATCACTATTAATTTACATTTCATTATACACTTTTATGTAGAGTTGAAGGCTTGAAGAGAAGGAATCAATAAGATGAAAATGAAATTCGCCTAATGTTTTGTGTTATTTGGTTATTTGAATACATTGGTGACAGGATTTTATTTGAAAAGATTTTTTTTTCTTTAATTTGGACTATGTTTGTTATTTTGTAAAAACTAAGATTGAACCAATCATTTGTTAAATTAATGTTGTGTTGTTTTAAACATTGAAAATTTTAATTATGACAAGGGATCGAACTGAATCGAACCATAATTAAATTTCACCTCGATTCCGCTTACAAAATATTCAATAATTCTTGATTATTGATTCTCTTTGAACCGAACAGAACATAACCAGCCTCCAGCTTACTCCATCCCAACCGTTACACCCATTTTAGGTGTAGCATGTTTGAAGGTCTATTGACTATCCCTTGGGCCAAGAACAAGCAATTGGACTTTACATTCAGGTTCAAATTTAACTGGGTTAACAAGTCTTGACACTCACCCATGCTTACAGCTCAACATCAAATGTTACAATTGACCCCACGGCCCTAAATTATGGGCCTATCTTTCAAGCAAATTGACCAGGACAAGGCCCAAAAATTCCACGTCTAAGTGCTTGTTTGAACAAAATTACAATGAAAATAGTAGATCTTGGAAACATTGTGAATGAAATTAATTGTATTTTTAATAAATTTTGATAAAAATTGATGAAATAAATGGTTGAAAGTTGATAAAAGTTGTAAAATATGTGATTAAAATTAATTGTTGATTTTGATTAAAATATTTATCAACATTTTAAACTAAACCAAACCAGGCGTACTAACTTTAGGTCATAGAGGAGTAATTCACGTAAAAAAATTTATTAAATGACAAACAAGTTGATCAAATAAAACTTATTTTATAAAAATGCAATCTATTCAAATTATAAAGGATTAGTAGATATTTTGACAAATATCAAAATATCACTAAAAAAAACTATGTCATTTGACAAAAATTAATAATGAAAGGCATGTGCTTTGATTCAAAGTAGAATTTAATCATCTAGTTTTGCTTAGGACTAGATTTACTACTAATTAAACAAGGAAATTTTCAAATAACTAAAACTTTTTATTCTTGGTAAATTTCTCATATGTTTCATAATTCTCAAGCTTGGCAAAACATAAATTTCTGAAATCTATCGACTCATTTTTTATGGTTGAGAGGATCCCCAATTATTCATTGTTTTTCTTGACTTGAATATCGTATTTAAGGTTCGGCTTGAAGAGTATGTTAACTTACTTTAAAGATGGAATAAGAAAGAAGTAACTTTTTTCGGTCTCTTTTTTTAGTGTATGACGTTTTTTTAGTGCATGACGTTTAATGTTTAAAAAAAAAAATTCTTTGGACCTTTAACAAAGTCAATTTAAAGAATGCTTCACATTTATTTATTTATTTTTAAAGGAATTTCTGATATTTAAATCACCAATTATTTCCCGTTTTAAAATATTATTGGAATATAAATGCATGCACGGTAGAAACCCACTCTGAATTTACCCTGAAAAGAAAATCCAACAGTTGCCCGAAAATTGAGCAAATACGAACGGTAATCTGCCCGAAATCTTGGCGGGTAGGTTCATAATCTGAGACCACTTCACCGATCACTACTTCAGATGCTAAGGGTCTCTTCCCATTACCATTTTCAAACTGTTTTCCATTTTTGATTTTTCAAAATAATGAAAACGCGTTCTCTTTCCTATTTTCAAAAACGCGTTTTTGAAAACAATTTTAAAATTTACAAAATTTTCAAAACGCGTTTGAGGTATTTTCAAAATAATTTTTCAAAATGTTAAAAAAAAACACATTTTCAACGATCACCAAATGGACACTCAAAATACAAAATGAATTCAAAATTCAAATCACAAACTCAAAACACAAAATAACAGCCCTAAGAGAATAACAATTTCGAGGGGTTCGCTTTAATGTTAAGGGAATGGGGCAGGGACTCAGTTGCAGAAAATCATAGGAACATGAACTGTTCATTGCAGTCCAAAAGGGAGAGCTGGAAACAGTTGAAGCAATGGCGGATGAGGAGCCGAGTTTGTTGGCATTGAAAACTGTTCATGTGAGGCTCTCTTCACTTCATGTGGCGCCCACCAATGGGCGGGTCGACGAGTGTTTTTCATGATCTTGCTTGATTAATATTATTTTCTCATATCCATTGTTTATATGTTACATTTCATTGATTGAGTTTGATTTTCACTTAGATGGTTTTAATTATCATTTTCTGCGTTCATATTCTTTTAGGTTCTTTCTGTGCTTCTGGATCGCTTTGGAAATCCAGATATTCTAAATCGCCGCAAACAGGTGTTGTCTATTTATGAGATTCTGTGAAGGATCATACTACATGTACCGAATTTTTTTTACTGAGGACCACATTGTTGGAATTTTTAAATACACGCAGCCCTACGCATTATGTGAGAGGGGGTAATCCATTATGTACAAATGGATTAACCCTTCTGTGAATGTGCGTGATGACTATTGTTTAAGAGAAATTTCATTTGTCATTGTTCACTTATTTCTGATTGAGATGGCTTTTGCTTAGACTGCATTGATGTTAGCTCCTATGCATGGCAAGATTTCATGCGCTGAAAGGCTGATTCAAGCAGNAAATGAATCCTTCTATGTGCACACAAAGTCAGATTAATGGTTCTGTTGAAGCTTCCTTATTTTGACTTAGTAGAGTTTATCCAGTGACAATATCTTAACAAAAAAAATATTAATAAAAGTGCTCCAAATAATTAACAAAAGACTTTTGGGTACCCGGGCCCCCTTTTAACTTCTTTTTTTTTTTTTTTGTTAATAATTTGATGACTCGTTCTTCTTCTAGATTTTAACACTTGATACATTACATGGAAGAACCTGTTTGCATTATGCAGCTTACTATGGTTATTCAGATTGCCTGCAATTGATTCTTTCTGCTATCCGGTTGACCTCGGTTGCTCATTCTTGGTTATTATTTCTCTTCTTTCTCTTTGCTATTTTTGCTGGCCTATGTGCATCTATGAAAAATAATCTGCTAATTCTCCTGCTTCAACGGGAGCAGAGGATTTGCCAGATTTGTTAACATAAGAGATGAAAGTGGTTCTAGCATGTTGCATTTGGCTGCCCGTCAAGGGCAAGCAGAGTGTGTTCGTATTCTATTAAGTAATGGGGCTCTTGTGTGTGCTGCTGCTTGTGCTGGTAGATATAGGTAATCATTTAACTTGAAACTTTGAAGAATTTTAGTTTCATTTCAATTTATCGGGTACACTGATAGTTTCTGCCATCATCTACCTCGGAAGTACACCTCTTCATTTGGCTGCTCAGAATGGTTCTTTGGAATGTGTCTGGAAATTGCTTGCATGGGGTGCTGATCACCTCTTGAGAGATTCCCCTAAGTGAGCAAATGAACTATTTACAAGCATGACCTTTCTGTTGGCATTTCCAGTCAAGTTTGAACATAAAACATAGCTAACTTAAATGACTATCTTAATTTTAAGTTTATATGTGACTAACAAATTAACATATTTTCTCTTTCTATTTGACAATCATTGAAGACAAGGTCAATGCAAAATGTCACTAGAAAATAATTCGTTTTTAGTAATGTCCCTCGTGAAGTCCAGTTTTTGGGCTTTACATAGAGTAAATTTTATGGCTATATATTTCTTGTGTTTCTTATAAGATTCATACAGTGATAGGTTAAGTTTAAAAGAAAGGTTACAAAATATGGAAGCTCAAACTCTCGGATTCCAATTCAACATAATTTCCCCCGCAGCAAAAGTCTAAAGAAAATAAGTTTGGTCGACTGATGTCTAATGAAACACCAAAGTTATGACAATCCTGCTCTCGACTGAGGGGTAAGTATAGCATAAATACAGTCTTGTACTAGTAATGGACTTCGTTTCCCATCAAATCCCCACAACCCCTTCTATGCCATATTTATTTCCGAATACCTAAATCCAGCAATGATACCATATTCTGTACACTGTTATCGCTGTTTAGACCTTATAAATTTTTAACTCGTGTTTTGCTTGTAAGAACTTTGTGATTACTGTATGGTATTTCTTCAGGAGAATACCGTACATGGTTGCAATGAAGTACAAACATGAAGCA
The DNA here is from genome assembly GCA_903798345.1 of Fraxinus anomala. Taxonomy (NCBI): domain Eukaryota; kingdom Viridiplantae; phylum Streptophyta; class Magnoliopsida; order Lamiales; family Oleaceae; genus Fraxinus; species Fraxinus anomala. The sequence goes on along the minus strand of CAIGRN010184614.1, from coordinate 7,785 downwards.
CGTGCAGCTTTGTTAAATCCATTGGCTCCAGAGCCTTTAACCTGGCCGTCACGCCTGAAGTTCATCAATGAGCTGAATTCTGAAGCGAAAACCTTATTAGAGAAAGCTCTAATTATGGCCAACAAGGAGAGAGAGGACAATCTTGAAGGAGACATCCAACTCTCTTCTGCTACCCTTAAATTTTGGTGGCATTGACGATAACATTGAGGTATGCTACTCATTTTCAAGTGTTGATTCATACTCTGTGATTGGATGAGGAAGCTTGTGAGGGATAGATTACCATATATATTTAAACTAGAACTTTTCTCACAGTCAAAACACAGTAGAATCTCTTTTATTTTGTAGTGTGAAAATCCTCAATTTAGAGACGTGAGGTGTTCAGTAATATAATCAACTAGTCAACTACAAGAAAGAATGAGAGATTTAATTATTCACCGTTGCAGATTCTCTGGAATACCACTTGTGATTCATTTGCTATTACTATATGTGGCACATGTTGTGAGTCTAACAATGTTGGATGCACAAAGACACGTCTTTATTCACCTTTCCTCTCCATTTCAATGATGAGTCTTTGAGGAAGAAGAGCAAATGGAAAGTAATCATATGTGCAAATGTGTTTAGAATTTGTACGTATGATCTAGTATGTGTAATCTGAACTCAAGTGTGTCAAGAATAAGGATTAGTTTGTTATTGTTATTTGCGTCCAAGAATCGTTAACCCATGGCCACCTAATCTTCAGTCGTAAATGATCCCCTAAAGATGAAAAACCCAATTTTCCTTGTTAAACAGGCATGCGATGTCGAGCTATGCTGCATCTGCTTTGAGCAGGTTTGTACAATTGAGTTTCAAAAATGTGGGCATGAGATGTGTGCTCATTGCATTCTTGCCTTGTGCTGCCACAACAAACCTAACCTTTCAACAAATTGTTTGAAGATTTCAGTTTGCCCCTTTTGTCGAAGTCCCATTACCCAACTAGCTGTTGCCAAGAGCAAAACCACCAGTGACGTGGAGTTGGAATTCAGTCCAACTAAACCAACCAGAATGAGAAAGTCGATGAATCTTGGTGAAGGCAGCAGCAGCTTCAAGAGTTTGTCACCCTTGAGAGTTCACTAGGGAGATTGGGCCATGGTTCGGGAAAGGTTTCTGCTGAATTCCATGGGGAATTTGATAAGCATTAAGTATTTGTATCGATTGACGTTTTGCCTTGTTGCAAGATATCTTTGAACTCAATCGTGCTGAACAAAAGAGCAGTGGAAAATTTCATCGTTAAAAGCTTAAATGATCTTAAGCGTCATTACTTAATTGGGTTTCGTATTGTGATCTACCCTACCCTTCCTTGAGAAAGAAGATTATTGAATACTCGATTACTCGACTCTTTTACATAGTTTATATATTATAAATGACATGTTTAGTGTCGTAGACTAGATATGATTAAAGAAGAAAAAGAACTCAAAATCCTGTCTCATGTCATGGACAATATTGTCGAGCATTACATATCATATATACTTGTATAACATGTTTGACATGGAGGATTCGATGGTATTAGATAAAGGAAGAAAAATAAGCTAATTGCCCGTTCTCTTACAAACCTCTTGATTCGGTTGCTATGTGAAAATATTTGATCAAATATAAATTATGGGTAAATGTCCCATTTGTAGGAATATACCTATATGCAGCTTGATTTTCTACACTTGGGAACACAACGAATTCATTAAGACCCTGTAATTTGCACTTGTGCTTTACTTGTGTGTTTTTAGCATCAAACATTCTTTTCTTAGCATCTTTATATAGCTTGTGTCTTGATTTATTCTGGCATACTCAAAACTTGTCTCGTAGGGGTTGCCATACAAGTAGAATAAAGTTTCTTGATTTTGAGTTGATTGGAATTTATTATAGTGAAATGTACAAGGAATCATTACAAATGGTGAAAAATGCCTCTTTGTTAACAGTTGAGTTTTCTCATTAATGGGAGTAAGGCTACTACCTAGGAAAAGTTGAAAAGAATTAGGGTTTTGGTGCTTATTTTTAAATTTACTCTTTTCTCACTAAATGAAGGATCAATTGTTAAGCTGATTATAATAATCTTCTCAAAGATATGGAATTGAAAAGAGGACAACGGTTAGGTAGAAAGTGAATCATATAGAATATTAGGCATGACTGAACAATATAATAAACAAGAGTTTATCTTGAATATACGTTAAGTACTATCTAAATTTCCATCAAAAGCTCAGATATCTCCTGTAAAAGCTTACAGTTCTCCTTTCGACTTGAAGAAATTGACCAAGGGACGGGGTATTGTTGTTCATGCACAACGAATCACTGCTCAGCTTTGAGCATAGGGATAAAAACCAACTCTTGGATTTTGAACTCTTCTTGTTCCTTTTAGGTTCCTTCCGCTCGTCGATCTTTTTGAGTGCTCTACAATGCTGGAAACATCGATAAGGCTCCCGAACGTGATACCTTTTTGTAAAAGAAAGAACCAGTAGACTGAAACACAGAATGATCATTAACGTAACATGATGGAAGCTATGAAATACTTAACAATTAGCATTAGGAATATCATCGCGAGAATAGTTGACAAGAAAACATATCTTTCTCAAAAGGGCTTCTGGTTCACGTGGATTTTTTGCTGTACAATCTACATAGAATTATTAATCTAGAAGTACTTGAAATATAGCAATTTTTTACTAAGGGGAGTTCTTGAATAACCAGGCTCACATATAGCAAATTTTTAAGGGAGCAGAGCTAGTTGTAAAAAATCATACAGTTTAGCAAGCACCCTGGAGTGGCTTCCATTAATAAATTTTGAGAAGAATAATGTTATTTATCATTATAACGATGAAATATCGGTCATGTGGTAATTTAGGTAAATAATAGGATAGGACAATTCAATTTCCCCACTCTCATGAAAATTGAATTGTCATATCTCATTATTCCACTTAAGTTGCCACATTACCGATACTTTATCGTTATAATGATAAATAACCTCACTCGAGAAGCCAAATCCTTGTATTTTCATTTTTCTTTGGTTGGGAGAGAGGATTGTAAAGCATGACATGCACGAAAATCAATTTTGGTTAGGCCCTTGTTCGGCTAACCTTGTCCTATTGATAGAACACAAAGTTAGTAGCAGAGTATTATTAGAGAGTTTTATTCTTTCTTTAATTGTAATTCTATTATAATTGTCTCCTTATTTAGCTTATTCCATTTCCACTATATAGACAACATTAGGGGGATTGACATTGCTTGATTAGTGGGATTGATCTCCCTTGCCAATATATGTACTTGTAAATCATTCCTATCAATAATTCATTGGAAATTCATTCAATCTCTTTATGGTATCAGAGCTCTCTCTATCGTGAATAGAGCTTGATCCTCTTGCCTACCCTAGCTGTGTTCCCTCCTTTTATCACAGTAATGGAAGAATCCTAAACTCCTGTCACAAAAGCAACTGCCTCAGCAGCAGTGTCTGAGCCGGCGATCATCTCAACATCTATAAACACTATGGTTGATGGTAATATGCTTCCTGCCAATGGAAACCTAATATCTCTTCATGCCTCATCTCAGATTCCCTTCAAGCTTGCAAAAAATGGTGGAAATTATTCATCGTGGAAGTCCCAGATGACCAATCTTCTCTTTGGCTATGAACTCCTTGGGTTTGCTGATGGAACTTATCCTTGCCCACAGAAAACTGATTCTAGATATTCTTTTTGGACCGTCAGGATCGATTGGTACTACTTGGAATTCAGGCCACTCTTCACAGAACAATCAGCCCAATGATAAACAACTGTACCACCTCTGTAGATGCCTGGAACAAACTGGAAACGAGTTTTGCTAATCGTTCAAACACTCGAATGCTCTCCATTATGTCATCTCTTATGTCTAACAAGAAGGAAGGAAAGACAGTGGCTACATATATGAGTATGGTAAAAAGCCTTACTGATGATCTCGCAGCCTTTGGACACCCTCTGAATGATGCTCAAATCATGTCCTATACTTTGAATGGATTGGGTGATGAATTTAAAGAAGTAACGGCAACGATCCGTGTTCGTGACACACCTATCACCTTTGAAGATCTCTATGATAAATTGCTTGACGAGGAATTAATTCACAACCATGGAGAGGCAAAGGAAGAAGATGTTCAAGTCACTGTACAGCTAACACAAAAATATTGTGGTGGTCGAGGAGGATATCGTAGTGGTCCAGGAAGCTATCATGGTGGCTACAGCAACAATACTCATGGTTCAAATATCACTTAGTTTGGACATAATTCCCAGCCTAATTATATCCAAACCAATCGGCAGCGAACCTATGGATGAGGTATAAATTCCTCTTATCTCCAGTCATACACCCCTTCACAGAATCTAAATCTTTATGAGAGGAACCAAGGCCAACCTCGCATTATCTGTCAATTGTGTGATAAACCTGTACATAGTGCAAGGACCTATCACTCTCATGGACAGCCTTCTTCTCATTTTTCTCAGCCTCAAGCAAATCTTACCGAAGGAGAACCAAGTTATTCCAATAACAATTTGGTTTTGGACTCGGGAGCCACGCATCATATTACATCTGATCTCCATAATCTCTCTATGCACTCTGATTATGTTGGAAATGAGGATGTTGTACTAGGAAATGGTAATGGCATATCTATCTCTCATATTGGTTCTTCTTCAATTGATTCCCCTGACTCCTCCTTTACATTAGAAAATGTTTTGTGTGCCCCTTTAATAAAAAAGAACCTGATATATGTTTCCCAATTTTGCAAACAAAATAATACTTCAATTAAGTTCTTTCCTAACTATTTTCTTGTGAAGGACTTGATTATAGGGGCATCCTCAGCGAAAGGCCGGAGTAGACACAACTTGTATGAGTGGTCATTCTCAGCCTCAACTACAAAGCCCCTACCTCACTCCTTCTGCCTCAGTTGCTCTCTCTTCTCAACTATGACACCAACATCTTGGTCATCCTTCTCCCCTAATTCTTAACATGGTATCTCGACTTTTATTTTCTCATCACTTATTTTTGTGCTTTGATCCTCACTCAAATCTTCTCTTTGTATCTAGACACATTGTCTTTTTTGAGAAACTATTTCCCTACAAAACTAACTCATAGCCTGACCTAAGAATCTCTTCAAAAACATTTTCAAGGTATCTATCAATTTTTACCGACAAGAATGTAGACCACATCATAGCTCCCGTCGAAGATGATCCCGACTCTATCATCCTAACACCCTTTGCACCACACTTGCTTCCAAAAACTCCATCTACCCATCCATTGCTTACTTAACAAGTTGTTTCCACTTCACTCTCTCCTAAGGTTGCTTTCCAACACTCTCCAACACAGGTAAGTAGTTCATCTTCTCCCTCTATCACATGTGCATATCCTAAACCTACAGAATCATCCTCCACATGCCACGACATCAACCAAACTGTCCAACAAACTGAAGTTATTCATTCCCCTTCATACAACCCGATATACTATCTCGCATGGTCACTCGTTCTCAAAATAATATCTACAAACCAAAACAACCCTTCTCCCTAAATACCACTATCTCTCTCCCACTTTCCCAAATAGAACCTTCATCATTTACCCAAGTCAACAAGCACTCTCATTGGCATGATGCCATGAAAGATGAATTTGTTGTTCTTCAGAAAAATAAAACTTAGTCCCTTGTTCCTCTATCCTCTACACAAAACATTGTCGGGTGTAAATGGGTCTATCGGATCAAGAGGAACCTGGATGGATCTATTGCTCACTATAGAGCACGTCTTGTGGCAAAAGGATTTCATCAACGACCGGGAATTGACTTTACAGAAACCTTTAGTCCAGTTGTAAAACTAGCCACCATTCGCCTTGTTCTAACTATTGTCGTTACTCGTGGTTGGGTTTTGAATCAACTGGATGTTAATAATGCCTTCCTACAAGGCACTCTATCTGAATGTGCTTTTATGCAGCTGTTGATCCTCAATATCCTTCTCATGTTTGTAAATTACATAAAGCAATCTATGGCCTTCGTCAAGCTCCTCGAGCATGGTACAATGAACTTCATTCTTTTCTCCTTGCCTATGGATTTATTAACTCTAAGAGTGATACCTCTCTCTTTATCTACACTTCAGGAACTCATATCATGTACTTACTTGTGTATGTGGATGAAATTATACTCACCAGCAATCACCCTCCAACTCTTCATGAATTCACTACTCAGCTCTCCAACAGGTTTTCTTTCGAAGATCTTGGCAAGCTCAGCTACTTCTTAGGTGTTGAAACAACTTGGACATCCAATGGTTTGTTCCTATGTCAACGAAAGTATATTCTAGAGCTTCTTCAGTGAACTAATATGCAAGAGGCAAAGGAAGTTGTACCCCGCTGTCCACTTTCGAAATGCTTAAACTTGATGATGGTTCCTCTGGACATGATCCAACTGAGTATTGTCAAGTGCTAGGCTCACTTTAGTATCTTTCTCTTACATGGCCTGATGTTAGCCATGCCGTTAACAAGTTAGCTCAGTTTATGCATAAACCAACTTCTAATGATTGGCTTGCTGTTAAACGAGTTCTTTGGTATCTCAAGGGAACCTCCCATTATGGTATCTTCATTTCAGCTCACTCCTCTCTTGCACTTCATGCCTATGCAGATGCCGACTGGGCTGGTGATGCTGATACACGTCACTCTACATCCGCATATGTTGTATTTCTTGGCTCCAATCCTATTAGTTGGAGCTCTAAGAAACAATCCACTATAACCCGCTCCTCAACCGAGGTCGAATATCGTGCCATTGATGTTGCTACTATTGAGGTGAATTGGCTCACTAACTTGCTGCGTGAACTTGCTGTATCAATTCCAGCTCCTCCAACAATCTACTGTGACAACGTTGGAGCCACCTACTTATGCTCCAATCCTTTTTTTCACTCACATATGAAACATATTGCCATTGACTTTCATTTTGTGCGTGATCAAGTTTCTCGCAAGTTGCTTTGCATTTTACATGTTCATACTATATACCAACTTCCTGACTCTCTCACTAAACCTCTAGCTCGGAATCAGTTCCTAATTCATCAGTCCAAGCTTAGTGTCCTTCCCGGACCTTTACGCTTGCGAGGGCATGATAGAGCACAAAGTTAGCAGAGTATTATTAGAGAGTTTTATTCTTTCTTTAATTGTAATTGTATTATAATTATCTCATTATTTAGCTGATTCAATTTCCCACTGTATAGATGATAAGAATGTAAAATGCATATTTTTTTCCTCCTTATTTTATGTGCTTGTATGATTAATCGATACCAAAATATACTCATTACGTTCATATTTTGATTTAGGTGGAAATTCTATGGATATAGCATAATTTGGAAGAAATAAGTGGAAAAAGACCAAAATAAAAGAAAGCGAAAGTTCGAGGACTAAAGTGCAGATACTCAAAAGTTATGTTGAACCTCACAACGAAGATTTGATTAGAGGTCAATTGGATGAAAAAAGAAGTCAAAGGGATGAAATATCGTCAAAGTAGGATCACACATCATTTTTCAATCGAAACATTATGCATCGAATTTTTAGTCTCAATTTAAGACCCATTTTTAACATAGTAAAGCATCGAAATGGAAGATGATATCTGAAGAAAAGTTGTATCTCTTTGAGTTATCTTTCCAACGCATCTTGAATCACCTCAATCGGATATCAGGAGAGAAAAAAATGACCAAAACACTGAACACTGTTCGGTGGAGAAAAATTAACACTATGCGGTCGCATAGTGTTAATTTCATGCGACCACACAGACAATTATCGAGAGTT
>CAIGRN010184612.1:0-10326 GCA_903798345.1 Fraxinus anomala | reverse complement strand
ATGTTCGATTAAAATCCTTACATGTACAACATACCAATGCCTTTGGTTGAAGCATCCTCAAGTCAGAATAGTTCTTGGACAACTGATTTTTTCTAATTTCTGCTTCTTTGTTCAAATATGAAAAAGGTTTTCTGGGCTTATCAATCTATAAAAAATAATAGAATTTCACAATGTATGAATTACATAAAATATGACTATACACATCGTTAGTTACATTATGTTACTTATAGGGACATTCTTGATTCACTAGATGAACGTGCCTAACGAGGTAAAAATTAAATTGTTACTACATATTATGTTACATGAAATGCAGCATTCCCTTTCGAGGAGTGAACATTGTTTATAATCTCGTCCACCTGGTTAAGATCCTCCTCCGTGAAATAATTCATCGAGTAAGTCAGGTGCCATCGATAGTTCGATTATAACCTTTCCGATTTCAGCACTGGGAATGATGTTGTCCATGTTGGATATAGAATTGTAGCAACTACTTAGTTTCACGTTGACATTCGAGATGAATAGTGTCGCATTTGAGGTCAATTTGGAAATCGATTATTTGTTCCTGGTTTGCCTCATTTTGTGGACTCAGATCAGCAGGTCCTCGAGCACATTTATGATGTTCGACATGAAAAACATGTTGTGTGGAGATATCATTGTGGAACACGACATAAGTAAAATCTTAATTTTTCTTAGGAAATAAAATCTATCTTGTTCACGAACCTCAATGTAATTTGAGTTAGGGGTGGTCCAATTGGAGCATGGAATAAAGGCGACACTGAAAGTGCTCTCATAGTTGCCTTTGCTTTGTGAACTGGATCGTTGACAAGATCACATTCACTACCCCATCCTGGAGATGATTTCATTGTGCAGTCCTCGTGAGTTTGCCTAATGAAGAATTCAGCTTGCATCTCTTCATTGCTAGGCTCGAGAACAACGAATTCAACCTTTTTAGGGTGTAGAATAAAAACTTTGTAGTTAAAAAAATAATGTGGAAAAATAAGTAACTTAAATTTGTCATTCCAATGCCAAGATTTTATAAATTTAATCAAGAATGTGCATATATGTATTTGTTATACCTTCTCATGGTCGAACAAAATTTTATCCAAGTAAGAAGCAATGACCCATGAATTGTTAGTGTACCAATTGATTATGCAAGGAGAACTGCTATCGACCCTTGTACAAATTTTACTGAATAGCGAAGGGATTAACTCGTATATTCACATTTTAAATGCAAGGAAGAACCCATGCAACCTATAGGATATTATTCCTTTCGTGTCACCAACACTCGGATTCGGCTTGGTCAGAGCTAGCTTCAAGTACATGAATTTGATTTGAAACAGATCCATAGCCCACGGAAAGATGTCCATGTGCAGAGAGTCGACTAGTAGCATTGTGACATCCTAACCAAATTACCCTGTGTGGTGGTGAAGAGGAATGGCGAAACGTGATAGAGTCCCGGTTTGACTACGTCTATGGAAGTTTTAGACGAATCATTTCGTCATCTTTCCTAAATGCACTATTTAGGAAATTGAAATACTTTTCTGACTCGGAAAACATCCATCCTAAACATGTTGGGCTTGCCATCATCGTCGTAGTTCAATCCGATGACTAGACATAATTCAACAATAGAAAATTTTATGCATTTTTCGACAATGTTAAATCACATTTCGTCATGCGTTGAGTGCCTCACTTCCACAAGGAGCATTTTGTGGATGACTTGATGTTACATCTGGACATCATTCATTTCATGAACATGACCAAAGCATTAGCTCATGTGTAAGGCCCCAAATCAACAATACTAAGGATCGAAGTTCACAAACCACAAAATAATATGCAAAATCATAAGAGAACACTGAACACTGGTTTTTTTTCACCCCGTAAGGTCCGGATGTTCAGTCACAAAGACATAATCACCCGTTGAGCATTCACAAAGGATATAGCTCTAGATCCACTAAGAATTAAGCAAGAAACAGTACAAATGTTCGAAGAAACCAAAGGTTTCTTCAGTTAAATCTTGCCTCAAAATACAGAACCGTAATCACATAAACTAACCCCTAATCTATACATCATATACAGACTTCACAAAGAAATATGATTGAAGAACACTAAGATTGATTACGATTAGAAAGCAGAACCCTAGACTCCCACTCAGAAAGAAAAGGGAAAGCAGAGAGATGAATAGAGAAATTAGAAGAGTCTCGAATGTCCAAGACCCAAAGAACCAAGTCAACCAAGTAATATGAATAGTCAGCATCCAATGGCAAAGAATCAGCTACATATACGGCTGATTGCATTAATTCATTGAGGCCACAACCCATTTCACTTAACAGTCCAAACAGCAAACAAGACCCAAAGTATAGTGAGGCAGCACAATACAATTTAACATCTTCCACCTTGCTGAGCTATACTTTGGCTCACTTAATGGATCTAAAATTGTTATACTAACTTTGCTTCATTTGCTCAAAAACCTATAAAAAGAAAAATAAAAATTTAGTTCAACTCTATTCAATTAACATTACTTGAAGTTCTAATTATCACATCAAGTGATATTCAAAATTTTTAAGCAATTTCTGAATTTATTTAAAGGCAGTACCTTAATCCCTAAATCTGAAGGATTGTATTCTGTTGGAATTTTAAATAAATTGATCAAACCCTTTTTAGCTATGTTCCTTACAAAATGAAACTTAATATCTATATGTTTTGTTCTATCATGATAAATAGAATTTTTATTAAAATGAATGGCACTTTGGTTATTAGTATATATTTTAACTGAATCATTTGCAAAGCCAATTTCATTTAACAAGCCAATTAGCCACATATTTTCTTTCACAGCATCACATGCATCAATATATTCAACTTCAGTTGAGGATAAGACAACTAATTTTTGTAATTGTGACTTCCAACTAATGCAGCCATCACACAAAGTGAAAATATATGAAGATGTAGATCTTCTTTTATCTAAGTCACCAGCAAAATTAGAATCAGTGTAACTTTTTCACTTTATTCCTTCCTTACTCCTTTAAAATTCTAAACCTAAATCAGATGAACCCTTGAAATATTTTAACATCCACTTTACAGCCAGCCAGTGAGTTTCACCAGGATTGGCCATAAACCTGCTTAAGACACTAATTCCATGAGTTAAGTCAGGTCTGGTGCAAACCATGAGATACATAATTGAACATGCATATGGAACATTTTTCATTCTATTAAATTCATTTTCTGTTTTCGGTGATTGTTCACTAGTCAATTTAAAATGATTAGCAATGGGTAAAGTCACAGGTTTACACTCAAGCATAAAAAATTTCTCAAGTATTTTCTTCACATAAGAACTTTGTTTCAACAACAAGATGCAATTATCTCCATCCATTTATATTTTCATTCCAAGTATTCTTTTAGCTTGTCCCAAATCTTTCATTTCAAATTCAGATTTCAATTTAGACTTAATAGAGTCAATTTCAAATCTATCATGACAAGCAAGCAACATATCATTCACATAATGGAGTCAGGTTTACCTGACCCTTTGAAGAAGAAACAAGAATCATAATTTCTTCTTACGAAGCCCAATTTCTGAACATAGGTATTAAATTTGATATACCACTGCCTGGGAGCTTGTTTCAGCCCATACAGAGATTTTTTCAACAAGCACACCTTATCAGTTTTAGATTTTACTTCAAATCCCAAAGGTTGATTTATATATATTATCTCATTCAAGTCTTCACTTAGAAAGGCTTTTTTAACATCAAATTGATCCAATTCCCAATTAAAATGAGCGGTAAGAGCTAACAGAATTCTGATAGATACTTAGCCACATGTGAGAAAATCTCATCATAGTCAACTCCTTCATTTTGAGTAAACCCTTTATCAACTAATCTGGCTTTATACCTCTTATTTTTCAGCATTAGAATCTCCTTGTTTTATTTTATAGATCCAGTTACATCAACAAACTTTTGATTTTTAGGTCTGTCAACCAAAATCCAGGTTCCATTTTTAATAAGGGAATCCATTTCTTTATTCATAGCCTCTTTCCAGAGCTTAGAGTCAGAACAGTTCATAGCATCATCAAAATATACAGGTCATGGATTGATAGATTCAAGAGCAAAAAATAAGGCAACAAATTCATTATTATTGAATCTGGTTGAAGGTCTTAATTCTCTATCTTTGGTTAATTGATAATCAGTAAGAGCAACTTCAAAAGTTTCAATCTCATTTTCAGATTCAGTTTGAATAAGTTGAAGATCAGTTTGAGTAGACTCCACCTCAATAAAATCATCTTGAATAACAACATTTTCAGATTGATTTTTCAGGACAATTTCCTTAACATATGTAGATTTAGGAGTTTTAAGATTAGATGATTCATGACAAGGAATGTCATCTTCGTTAAAATGACATTTCTACTAACAATTACTTTATAACCATTTTGGCATTTGATCCACAGTCTATAACCTTTGACATCCTCTCCATATCCCAGAAAAACACATTTTCAAGATCTTGATTCAAGTTTACCTTTACTTTGATGTGAATAAGCACAACCAAAAACTTTTAGCCTACTATAATCAGGTATAGTTCCAGACCATAATTTTCCCAGAACTTGAAAATCAATGGCACTAGAAAGACTCATATTTATAAGGTAAGTTGCAGTTTTTAGAGCTTCCTCCCCCAAAAGAACTTAGGAAGACCAAAACTATAAATCATACATCTCACTTTTTCCAAAAGATATCTATTCATTCTCTCAGCAACTCCATTTTGCTGAGGTGTGTATGTTACAGTCTATGTCTTAGGATTCCAAATTCTTTACGAAATGAATCAAATTCTAAATTACAAAACTCAAGACCATAATCAGTCCATAGTGCTTTGATTTTCTTGTTGGTTTGGTTTTCAATCAAAAGTTTCCATTGTTTAAAAGTCTTTAAAATGTCAGATTTATGTTTTAACAGAAAAGTCCATATTTTTTTTGAAAAATCATCAACTATAAGTAAATAGAACCTAAATCCACTTAGAGTATTTACAGATGCTGGACCCCAAAGGCTAGCATGTAGATAATCCAAAATTGAAGTGGATTTATGTGTTCCAGTTTTGAAAAGTAATCTTTTCTGTTTTCCAAGAACACAATTTTCACAAAAGTGTAAATTTTTGAGTTTGTCTTTACCAAAACAACCAAAATTATTTAAAATGGTAAGTCCATTTTTAGAAATGTGACCAAGTCTTTTATGTCAAATTAAAGGCTTATTAGACTCAATGTTTAAGGTTGCAGTACAGTGATGAACCACATGATCAGCTGAGACAGTGTAGATCCCATTTAATTTTAGAGAGGATATAACAATTTTACTTCCTTGTTTGAGTCTTAAAAGACCTTTATGAATCATGATATTATATTTGTCATCTAATTGACCCAAAGAAACCAAATGTCTTTTAAGTTATGGAACATATATGCAATTTCCAAGTACAAGGATGTAGTTATTCATCAATAATTTGATCTTTCCAATTCTTCTTATTTGACAACTCATGTCATTTTCCATTTGAATTTTCCATTCACTAAGTTCAACAAATTCAAAAAAAAATCCTTGTTGGGACACATGTGGAAAGTACAGCTAGAATCAAGGATCCATTCCTTTGGATCTCTTTTAGTGGTACTCACAAGAACTACTCCTTGAATGTCAGGTTCATTCTTATAGACTAAGGCTGCAGAACCTTTAGAGTTATTCTTATCTTTCATATCAGGTATATTCTTGAAATAGTCTTTGATTAAATGACCTGATTTTCCACAGTAGTAACATTTTTTGATCTGATTTTTGGATTTCATATGACTTTTATTCTTCTCTTTGAATCTGAAGTTTTGAGATTTAGCTTTCTTATGAGGATTGAAAATGTATGTAGGTTGCTTCTTATTAGGATTCCATTTCTCCTTTATGTGCAACCCTTTCCCATACTTAGAATCTTTAGATTTAGCTTTCAGCTCAAGTTCTTTATTTCTTAGGGCTGAAGTTATTATATCAATAATGAGATCCTGCCCACATATTCTAAAGTATTTCTGATGTCTTTGTATTTATCAGTGAGTGAGTTCAGAAGAGCAACAAATTGTTGATCATCAGAAAGTGTTTCATCACAATTTTCTAAATCTTGAATCAGTTTTGTGAATCTGTCAAGGTTATCTTTCAAATCAGATGATGGGTCAAATCTAAAGTTATAGAACAGATTCAGGAGATGACATTTATTAGGCGCTATTCTTACTGAATAAAGTGATTCTAACTTATTCCACAAGGCCTGAGCAGATGTAGTTTCACCAACTTTCCTAATTACATTATCAAACAGATGTAAGAAAATTGAACTCCATGCAGTGTCATCTAATTTCTACCTCCTATAGGCACTAGTCTCTGCAGCCCATCGACCATCAAAGGCTGCAACACACATTTGTTGAAGTAAAATAACCCTCATTTTCTGGTGCCAGAGATTGAAATCTCCAGTACCATTCCATGTCTCAAGTTCAAACTTATGTGCAATAGACATGATGACAGATAATATTCACAATTGCAAATATACAGCACACAGAGTATAATGATTCAGATAGTTTATAGAAAATTGATCAAGATAAGTGAACAGCAGAGGCAACAAGATAATAATAGGTATATTCTTATATATGCAATTCACAAATCATAGTAATCACAATTCAAAACAGTATAGTTATAGTTTTGAAAGAGGTTTAAGGGGTGGCAACCCTTGAACCCACAACTCCATCAGATTCCCAAACTTTCACAGGAGGTCTTGGACAAAGGAAAGCAATGAAGAATTGCTTACCTTAATAACCAGTTTCAAGAACTTAACAATGCTACCAAAAGTAAGGTGTTTAGAAATCATACCAAAATCTGAAACATCAACGTTTCAGAATGAAGAGAGTATGGGGAGAATACCAGAATCACACCAAAGAGTCCAGAACGAATGCAAGAAAGCAGTGAGTCACCAAGACTTAGTGGAACTCAGCAGGGAGTGACAGACTCAACCAGGAATCGAAATGAGTTGCTCCAACTCGCCAAACTCAGTACGAGTCAAAAACAGGAATAACCAAGACTCAGTAAAAACACAGGGTTAACCAGGATTTACAGCGAGTTAAGACGAGTGAGAAAATGAAAAATAATTTCTCTCACAAAGAACAATTCATCTACCCCAAGAATCTCAAATCTACACCAAGAAACTAGAACAGAGACCCTATCGAACCCTAACACGGAGACGAGGCTCTGATACCACTTGTAAGGCCCCAAATCAACAATACTAAGGATCGAAGTTCACAAACCACAAAATAATATGCAGAATCATAAAAGAACACTGAACAAGTATTTTTCCATTCTGTAGGGCCCGAATATTCAGTCACAAAAATCTAATCACTCGTTGAGCATCCACAAACGATAGCTCTAGATCCACTACGAATCAAGCAAGAAACAGTACAAATGTTCGAAGAAACCAAATGTTTCTTTAGTTTAATCTCGCCTCAAAATACAGAATCGTAATCATATAAACCAACCCCTAATCTATACACCATATACATACTTCACAAAGAAACATGATTGAAGAACACTAAGATTGATTACGATTACAAAGCAGAACCCTAGCCTCCCACTCAGAAAGAAAAGGGAAAACAGAGATACAAAGAGAGAAATTAGAAAAGTCTCGAATGTCCAAGATCCAAAGAACCAAGTCAACCAAGTAATATGAACAGCCAGCATCCAAGGGCAAAGAATCAGCCATGTGTACGGCTGATTGCATTAATTCATTGAGGCCACAACCTATTTCACTTAACAGTCCAAACAGAAAATAAGACCCAAAGTATAGTGAGGCAGCCCAATACAATTTAACATTCTGAATAGCTACGTCTGAGATACATATGAATCTACATACACTCTGGAAATAAATTTGGTGGAAGGATAAATCTTAAGCTCAATAAATCGTAGAAGGAACTATTCAAAAGCTCATGATTCGATCACTTTCTTAGTCATCCAATAAATGCAGCTTATGGAAGTGAGGCAGTTAAAGTACGATGAATTGTGGTTTAACACTATCGGGAAATATATAAAATTTTCTATTGAGGAATTCTGCCTAGTCACTGAATTGAAATGCGACGGTGACGAAAATACTAACATGTTCAGAGTGGGTGTTTTTGAGTTAAAGATAAGTATTTTTGTCCTTAAAAGAGCATATTTAGGAAAGATGACGAACGAATTTTTATGAAACTTCCATACAACTTACTAGACAAAGAAGTTGTCAAACTGGGACTCTTAATCTCATTTCGTCATTCCTCTTCATCGCCAGATAGTAGACCTCAAAGTGAGGATGTGCTGAACTGGATGCGAGAGAGTTGTCAAGGAAGTCATTCAAAAACTTGGAGGTATATTTATTCCTCAAAGATATATATAATTGATGTTAAGTTCCTTTTTTATCTTGGTTAAAATAATATTAAAATCTCAAGTTAAAATTAATAACCGATATAAATTTGAGAGATTTGCGTATATAGGTGTGTAATTTAGCCTCAATATCGTATTTCTAGTCTCTCTTTTAATTTGATGAAAGATTCATTTTTATTGACCTAAATTTAGGTCTGAAATATAATTCTAAGACGATAGAGAACCATAATTAAAGTCAAATTAGGATATCCCAAATTGTTGGAAATTATATTTTCACTTGTACAATTTGATACATGTTTTTATTTTATCCAGATTGACTCCTTAGATATTTCAATTAAGTTCTTTCAACTTTCAAATGTGACTCATTGGTCCCCTACTTTCGGANTATCCCAAATTGTTGGAAATTATATTTTCACTTGTGTAATTTGATACATGTTTTTTTTTTTTTTTTTTTTGTCCAGATTGACTCCTTAGATATTGTAATTGAGCTCTTTCAACTTTCAAATGTGACTCATTGGTCCCCTACTTTCGGAGTATTTTCAACTTTTAATTTTATTTATTTATATATATAGATTCTTATTCATTTTCATCCGTTCTCGTCAAATACCATATTTTCTCCGAAAATAATCAATAAACAAATATAATTAAGCCCTTGTTTGTGTTGCACTAAAAATGTATTTTGGTCAAAAATGCATTTTTGAATTGTAATATTTTGAAAAATTTGTGGTTAAAAAATAAGAAAAAGTTTTGGATTTACGTATAATATTATTTTATTTAAAATATATAATTGAAAACAAGAAGCTAAAAATGTATAATTGAATAATGGAGGCCAACCATGGACTAAGGCCATATCCAGAGACACCAATATATACCCAAAAAATGGTGCAAAATGTCTCCAATGTAACACCAAAATTTGTACCATTTTGGTGCAAAATTAACACTATTCACTTTGCATCAAATGGTGCAAAGTCAATTTTATCATTTGTTTTCATTTTCCGAAAAAATTGATTAAGGGTATTTGTGTCATTTGTATTGTATATTTTTTAATACAATAAATTATTATTATTATTATTATTATTATTATTATTATTATTATTATTATTATTATTATTATTTTGAGTATTTGTAATAAATTTTAATAATGTAATCAATAATAGTTAATGAANGTTTTCATTTTCCGAAAAAATTGATTAAGGGTATTTGTGTCATTTGTATTGTATATTTTTTAATACAATAAATTATTATTATTATTATTATTATTATTATTATTATTATTATTATTATTATTATTACGTGCATTTATAATAAATTTTAGTAATTTAAAAAATAATAGTTAATGAATTTAATATTTTTCGTTAATTTAACGTAATTATTTATTTTTCAAATTAATAAATTGTTAAAAAAATGAAGAAAATGATTAAGTACGATTCATTTGGTGTAAAATTTTGTGTAATGGTTGGAGATTTTTAGTTTGGTGCAATGTTTGTATGTAAAATGATGCAAAACTTACCTCAAGTTTTGGTGCAGGGTTAAATGTGGCCTAAATATCAAGCTTATCATAATCATTTTTGTCCTTGCACGAAATTCAAGCTTAAAATAGTAGTTTACTAACTAAGTTCGACCTTACGTGCGAAATTATTCTATTAAAAGCAACAAGTCGCTTTTTAGTAGTTTCTAGATGGTTAAACATACAATTCAATTATCCTATATTTGAATACCACAATTTGTAATATGAAAATCAATAAAGAATGAACACCAAAATGATGACGGAGAAACTCAACTGGGTAAAAACTCCGGGACCAGGCCAGTTACCTCACTATAGACAACATGGATTACAGTCCGTTTCCAGCCTAACAAATTTCACTAGTTCTCGCTGTTGTAACTTCTGTAATCTCCTGTTGTTCCTCCAGACTCATGATCTGCTACCGTAGATACTATC
>CAIGRN010184609.1:0-16971 GCA_903798345.1 Fraxinus anomala | reverse complement strand
GATCCTATAATTTTAGTAATCTACTTTCTCATACTTATAAATTGTATAGAAGAGCCTAGTATTTATAGGAAATATGTAGGGAATATCCAAACCCTCCTAGTAGAGTTGTTGATAAAGTAGGATACCAAAAATTGAGTCCAAAACAAATTTCAATTCCTAATGGATTTCCAAAATAGAATTTCAACTTGATATAAGACTCCAATAACATTCCAAATTGAATTCTTCATGATATGCACTTCAATTAGAATTTTTTAATTATTTCAACAACGAATTCGGGTCACACCCAAATTCTAACATAAACAACAGAAAATTCTTGAAATTGTAATTTCCCCTCTTACCTTTTTGGTTTTTTACAAACAAGGAATTAATTCCAATCAAGGAGATAAACAAATTCCAAGCCTCAAGTTTAATGCCTTCCAAATTCATTCTTTATCATTCCATATATATATATATATATATATAATGTGTGTGTGTGTGTGTGTGTGAATTCTCCCCTTGGTTGTTTAATGGAATGAAGAGAATGAGATAAGGCTTGTTTTAATCCTAAGGCACTTTACTGCCTAAATTTTCAAACTTAGTTCGCTGACTTTTCTTTCTTTTTTCTTTTTTAAAAAACCAGACCAGGATATTACAGGTAGGACGTTTCTTGATCCACTTTCTGATGAATGGCCCTGCTGCCAATGAGGGTTATTAGTGCTCAAGGGTGAAGGCCAGCCCCAGGAGCCACTGGTTGAATTTTTTGCAGTGGATAATCCACCATCAAGGCGTGCATATTGTTTATCTAAGAGCAAAGCCCATTGACGGCTTCAGATATTGGTCATGGTGTGAAAAAATTGAAAACATCCTCAAATTTTGTTAACTTTGGTGAAACCCTGGATGTGTATGGTATCCAATATAAAAAACAACCAACCTAGAATTCAATGCATAAAAGGTTTATAAGGGACGGAAACCCTAGGATAAATAAAAAGACCAAGTTTGGCTAGTGATTATTTAACATAAATAAAGCTGAAACTTGAATAAAGGCATTAGATGCCTGGAAGTCAATTGGCTGAACAGGGGATTATTTTGCCGTGCCCTGATGCTTGTGCTCATCCTGTGCTTCCACATAATCTAAGGCCGATACTTGTACGCCATCAGTTTTCCATGAAACTGGAGTATGAGTTAAGCATCTGTTCATGCTGCAAAATGTAACAAAAATGAGTTCACCTGTCTTCTTCATGACTTGTTTATAAAAGTTAAAATTTTTTCCTTAGGCAGGTAACAAATTCGGAATGCTTCACTCCTTTGTACCAAGTATTTCTAGTCATAGGCGAGGTAGAGTTAATTCCATATCCACTACCTAGGCACACATCGATTTGCTTTACAAAATAAAGACGGAAACAATCACCTCTTCTTTCAATAAGGCATTTTCCATTCTTAATTTCAGTAGATTACGTTGCCTGACCTCTTCATCAAGACGTGGGCCAACACAAGTTGGGCAGATGATGTTACTCAGTGCCTCTTTCATTGCTGAATTCTCACAGCGCATTCTTTCATTTTCAGATCGAAGGGTGTCATTGTCTGCTCTCTTATGTTGAGCCTGAAATATATAAAGTACTTGATGTTAATTGTCAGCAATGAAATGGGAGACAGATATTTGTATAAATCAACTATACATATATATATGGCACCTTCATCTGAGTTCTTTTATTTTGAAACCAGGACTTTATCTGATTGGTTTGAAGTGCTAGTTCCCTGCTCAATTGTACCCTCTGATTCTCATCTGGTTTTGGGCATTCCTTAAAGAACCTGCATAATTTCCATCATTGAGGAGAAAAAAATTCAAGCTTTTGATTGAATAAATCCAAAATAATTGAGGGATTTGAAACCCTCAAAATGAAAATCTAAAACAGTTGAACCAAGTACTTAGTTCTATACATAGCAGCTACAATAAAAAAGCTCAATATTGTTTACTGCATCAAGAAAGTTATAACCGTGACCTAATATAAAAAAATATGGAATATCTTTTACTTTTTGCAACAACACTTTAATATTCTTAAATAACTAGATACGGAAGCGTATGAAAAAAGAAAACTCAAAATAGTAACCCTTATCTGAATTTGGATTGCTTTGTTTAAAAAACAATTGAACTTGTAAAAAAAATTATAAATCATCCGTAAGAAAATCAAGTGTTCTATATTTTAATCTTACGCTTCAAGCTGTTGTATTTGTTGTATTGAGTGTCGATGGGTTGGTTTCCTCCCCCTCCGAGAGTTTGAGGCCTCTTCATTGCGTGATCCACTTCCACAACACCCAGAATTCATTGCTTACGGTTTCTCTACTGCTGTCAGACAAACTCTGCCAATGTGAGAAGTTCGACAATAAAAATAAAAGATGCACATCGATTTTCTAGCTGGTTCCAGTTTAGATATATGTATTCACCACTTTGTCATATAAATAAGTACAAAATTACAAGAAGCTAAGAAGTGTACCTACTTCAGATATTTAAGAAATAGACTCCAAAATATTCAGGGACGGGATTCTTTGGTTTGTGTGTGTGCAACTCCCACGACTCCACAATATTTGGGAAATGATATGGAGGTTGTAGGGTTTTGCATTGTTGAGTAATTGGTCATAAGTAGAGATTGACTTCAGTGTGAAACAACTAAGAAAAACACCACCGCTTTATGGTAGTAATTAAAGTGAGGATACCATAATAAATATGGATGGAGACCAAGGTAAATGTAATTAAAAATACAAAACACAGATCTTTTTTACTCAATTTTGCCATTTATTTCATTAGCTTATTAGGTGGATTCATTTAATAATTTTATCTGCATTAATGATTAAACCACAAGTACATTAATATACTCAAATTCATTTTAACTTTCACAGAAATGATCTGTACAAATTCAAAATGCCTAACATCCTTTATTATATGTGTCCTTAGTATCTCACGTGAGTAAAGATTATTTATACTAAATTATAAAAGTCAAATTTCTTGAATAATGGTGGGACTAATAATTTAATAGATTAATCATATTTGTTTAAGCTATACCATAACTACTCTTGCATTTTTCTTGTCAAAAATGTTCTTGGTAGCAGCACATTGCAAATCTTTACTCGAAAAACAAACGATTATATACTGATAAAATTATTATCCTACAAATGCTTGTCACTTCTTTGGTCGACTGAAAACACAAGTAGAACTATTTTAACTGTTGAAGCCACGAAATTCATTGTTAATGATTGCCACCAACGGAATATTTTCAGCTGACATTATGTTGCAACTTTGGGGTGCTTGAATGTTTCTAACGGAAAATCCATTGGTTATCTTTACCTATGGACTTTTTATCGGTAAAAGCAGGGACAGATCAAGGAGGGCCTTAGGTAAAAGCAGGGACAGTTAGTCTTTAGCTCATCTGTAGAATTCGTCCACAAACTTTCAATTGCACTTTTCAATTTCCAACATTTGCTTCCAAACTTAAAAGGAGGGCCTTAGGTAAAAGCAGGGACAGTTAGTCTGCATTTTATTGACTCCAACATAGAGAACAATCCCAAACTTAAATTTTCCTCCAAATGCTTAAATTTTAATAGGTCTATAAATCTTACCAAAAATGGAGGGGGAGTTTTCCAAACCTAAAGGATGGATAAAGTTGTTATTTACTCGTGTTATAGGATTTTTTGCAAGTTGGTTAGCATTTCTTGTAATAGAAAGTAAGAAAAACAGTCACATACATATGTTGTAGAAAACCCACTTTCACATTGGCATCCATTCCATTTCATGACTTCACCTTCCATATACACACAAACAATCACACATTTTTTCTCAAAAAAATTATTAAGTAAAGAAGGGATTGAACATGTTCAAAAGGCTGTTCGAACAAGATTTCTACTTGACTTTTCATCAAAGCACTCTAAAGATTTAGGGTACAAATTCATGTGCAAAGTGGTGTTGTCCCCGTGTAATTATGATTATCGTATGATATTGTCATGCTAATGAATTCTTGTATTGCCCTCATGTGGTTATAATGATTTCACCATCCGGTAAGGATAGACGTGGCCACCATTTGTTTGGTTGTGCTTATATATTTAACCTTTAAGCTGCTATGCTTTAGCCCTGCCCATCCACGCATGGAAAACATAAATTAAAATTCATTCAAACCAGAAGAATAACGGAAATTGGGAGGCTTATCGGCTTTGTTCCTGTATAAAAAGTACAAAATTACTAGGAAATATACTATCAAGATCAATTCTTTCCAAGATTTAAAAGGAAGGTTAAAAGTTACTAATGTATTTCATTATTTGCGAGAAAAAAATTAAGAATGGCTTCTTAGGAGTATACAAGTCACACGACTCATATATAATGTGTATTATTACACAATATCAATTTTCAAAGAACATGATTTTGCCTTTTGAAAACCCCATATTTTCTTCACCCGCTCAAATTTTATAGTCTATAATGTGGAATAATAATTGAAAACTATTGTTATTTTGATATTTGCATATGTTTCACTACATCTATAAGATATGATAGCCCAAAATAACTAACAAAAAGGGGTGTGAATTGTTTTTTGAATTTTTTTCGGAGAATTAATCTAAATTCAAGTAAGTAAAGACTAAGTGGCTGTTTGGTAGAGTTAATAAAAGTTGATGAAATGTGGGGTTAAAATTAATTATTGACTTTGACTTGAGATTTTAATTGAATTTTAATCCAAACCAAACAGGCTTTAAATAAATCGATTCAAATAATAAGCGTAAATATGAAAGCGATAAGTAAAATAGAGAGATGATGCAAACGATATAATTGTGAAGGTTCGATTCAAAGCAATGATCTATATCCTCCCTTACCAATCTCTCCGGTACAAGCAACGCCTTTTCATTATGTTGATTGACTTATGGTGCAATCCAATAATTTACAATGCTTCTGATGACTTATAAACAAGGGATATCGATCTTTATACAATATTGAGCTTTATAGGACCTCAACACGACCCACTATTGAGCTTTAATAAGATCTTAATATCATCCACACTATTAAGCTTTACAGGACTTCAATATGACCTACACGGTAACTACAACAAGAAGTATCGATCATTATATAATATTGATCTTTAAGGGTCTTCAACAATACCCACACTTTATCAAAGCGATTTTACAATGGAATTCCTCTCTTGATAAATAATAAAAACAAGTTAAGTAATAAGGAAGGCTAACATTTCAATGAATAGTAATAATTGATATCTTAAGTTTTAGATGAAAAACTTTGATGTATATAATAATTAGAAATTTGATTCAATCAATTAAAGTTTTTCAATGAGAAGATGAAGAAGAAATAAATGCAATATAAGTTCAAAAATCTTCTCAAAATATATATCTCTTTTGATAAATGATTGTAATAAATTAAGTACCAAGAAAGAGATGAGAAACTTTGATGAATATGATGATTTTATGAGTTTGATTCAATTAATCAAAGTTTTCAATACGAAGTAATAGAAGAAACATATGCAATGTAAATTCAAAGGTCTTCTTCAAAATATGTCTCTCTTTATAAGTAATAGAAATAAGTAAGTACAAAAAGAGAAATGAAAACTTTTGATGAAGATGATGATTAAAGAGTTTGAATCAAAAACTTTAAAAAATATATGAAATGAATGCAAATGTAAGTTTAAAGAAATCTTTCAAAAGATATCTCACTTTGATGCTTTTGAAAAATGCTGTATTGAATGCAAGAAGTAGGAGTATTTATAGAGTCAAAACGTCAAAAAATTCTGGAAGTCCGGATGACTTGTCCGATCGACCGCCTCTTGTTCGATTTTGAAGGATATGGACTTTTGGAAAGTATTTTTAACTAAAATTTCAAGATAAACAAGTTCAAATATCATTTTAAAAGTCATATTTATATTTGTTCAAAACATTGAATTGGAATGAATTTTAATACACAAAATTGTTTTTAATGCATATAAGGATTTTGAGCTTGATCATTCATTCTCATATATCAAAGTGTTAATACATTTACACTTTAGGTAAGAAATCAAGTCTTTGATCTTGTTTGGAAGTTTGGCTCTTAAGTTCTTGAATGTGACTTCGATCTTGACCTCTTTCATGAGTCCAATTTGTTATGATAGCTTTTGATCTTTTGACAACCATCGATCTATTTTTCAACGTATGCATTGAAAAACTATAATCACTTGGATTCAACTTGTTAGTAATAAGATTAACTTGTTTGTTATAATCAAAACTTTAAGCTTATAATCGACCATATGTCAATAATTTTCCCTTTTTTTATTATAAGAAATAAGATGATTTGCAAAGTAATATTGAAGAGTTGATAAGGAATATAAATCTTAAATTTTAAATGCAATCTATATATTCCCCATATATTTTACAAATCAATCATCATCCATTTAAAACATTTCAATTAATAGATGATTCAAAGTATATCATTTAATCATTCAAAGCATATCATATCACTCATCTTCCCCATCTTTAATGCTTTTCAAATCTATCTTACTTAATTTCCCCCTTTTGACATAAGCAAGAAGGTAGTTCATATGAGAACAAGAGTATGGCACTTTAAATCAACCATAGGAAATAATAATATTCCCCCTCAATTAAGCACAAGATGTCAAAAATATGAATGTCTAAACAAGAGGATAATCATCACTTTATAGTAAAATATTAATCAAAACACATGACCTCTTACGTACTGTTCGCTTTGGGAGGGCATATTCTCTTTTATCCCTCACGATTTTCTGTCATATTTCCATGGATCGAACACATGACCTCTCCTTAAGAAAAACTTTAGTTCAATCTTGATACATAACTGGTACCAGGATTCAAGTTAAGGCATTCTTAAGGGAAAAGTCAAGGATTTGATCTTGGGGACGCTCCATGAGGGATAAAATGGGTTCGACTCTCTCAAAATGGACAGTATGTTAATGGCTTGGGCACATAGGTGGGTCGTTACAATATGTGTCATGCATTCAAAAAATAAATTACACTAAAAAATAAAAATGAATAACCCTTTCCCAAAGATTTAGCTCTCTACTCCGTGGTTCTCTAAGTTCCGTTTTTGGATATTAGCTTGGCTTGAGCAGCACTAACAGAATAATAAAAAAGATCAACTAGTCTAGCAAAAAATGGGCCACAAAAATTTATACAAACACAATAGCTGGACAAATGAGACTTGTGAAATGCAGAAGCTCTTAATTGTCTCTGATAAATTAAGGGATGGACAAGAAATTATTCAAGATAGAATACGATCACCAGGATAACAGTAAAAAAAATATAAAAATCAAAGGCTTACTTCAAGAAATGTCCAAATAATGAGAAAATCCCTGTATAGGTCGAATATACATCTAGATAAAAGAAAAAATAATCCTAGGAATGGTCCATATTAAGAAAAATATTACTAAAGTTAACGAAATTCATTCCCATGATTTTTACAATGACTTCATGTTTAGAAACTGGCAAACAAGAAGTAAAATAGCAAAGGAAGTCATAATAAAATTTTACAACACTCGCCGTTGAGGACACATCAACACCTTTCACAAAGAAAAAAGATTGTTCTCTAACTTTTATTTAGAAAAACTTGCACAAAAATAGTTGTTACTATATTTTCTGTTTTTGTGTTCTAACAAAGGAGTAAAATTACATTAACTGTCAACCATCAAATTATGTGTGTTGAGCTTAAAAATACAATCTGTGAACCCAACCAGCAACTTGTGGAGAATAATGAGCGAGCGAGGGGAATAAAATACAGAAGGCTCACATAAAGCTTATGAACCATTTCCTTAATCAGGCTCGCTACAAACTGTCAATGTAAAGCACATGGGCCAATGAATAAAGCGTGATTCTTAAATGAATTAATTATTATAAGTCTCAAAATGACTCAACTACCTCAACCCCTGGAGGAAAATCTATACATACCTCCTCATTTGAAGAACGGATGCAATTCAAATATCTCTCTCAAATAGTTATTTACCTTCTTGCTCCTATTTGAGTATCCAAAATTAGATAGTATATTTAGGAAGTGAAAATCATAATTAGGTAGGCAAGATTTATTGATTAGATTTCAATTACCAACAAATTGACGCCGTATATGGGAAAACATGAACAAAGAAGACAATGAAATCTTATTATATCTACAAAAAAGTACTCAAACCTCTTGAGATCTGAAATCATGAGTCAGATTGAAGAGGAAAAAAAAAAGAATGCATTAGAGAAGGAAGTTGATGAGTGTAGTGACTATCTGCTAGAGAGCGACGCTAATTTTAAGAGACAAAAAGAAGAAACTTCGGCAGAAGTGCAAGATGGCATCTTTCCTACACAGTGTCGCCGCTTACGGAAAAAAATGGCTACTACCAAAACTATTTAGAGAATGGCAGAGAACTTGAAAGCGCTACAATAGAGAACGCTTCTCCACGGGTGAAGATAAAGAATAGAAAGGTAGGTGCACATGATAAAACTGAAGAAAATGAGACTAATCTTGCTAACAGTGCTTTCTGATATGATAATAGCAACATGCAGGCTTCAAAAACAAGTGACAGCACATTGAAAAAGCAATGTAAATGGTGGCACATGAGCAGGCCTGCCAAGGAAAGGTTTCTAAAGGAGGTTGGTCGGAGGGTTGAAAGTCTATTCAATACCTAGAATAACACTCCTTTGGACGAGGAATATGAGGGCCTACCTACAAGGTCGTATGAATAGACGATGATGATGATGATGATGATGATGAACATATACCATTTTCTAGGGAAATCAAGGATGAACCTATCTACGAGAAATTCATTAGTCCGATTATGGATAAATACAGCGACAAATGAGATCCTATGTGCCATTTGTGTAAGTACATGACACAAATGCAACTGAAGAAAGCAAATCCAGCACTTAAGTGTCTAGGTTTTCATCTCATTTTGGGTGGATATGCCAAGCTGTGGAATAGCAAGTTACCACTAGGTTTGATTTGAAGTTGGCCACAGTTAAAAGAAGCTTTCCTAGGGATGTTTGCAAGAAGTATGATGGGGCAAGCTCGAGCTACTAGGCTAAATTAAATACAAGAGGAGGAAGGCGAGTCCCTCAAAAGCTATTTTGTGCATTTCAGTACTAAACTGATCACTTGCAAACGATATCAGATGAGAATGCTCGGGGCGACTTGTGGAACTAATTACTGATGGATGATCCCTTCTGGTGGGATGTCCATAATAAGAAACCAGCCTTCTACCATTAGCTGGCAAGTTTGATACAAAACGAGATCCAGATTGAAAATAAGATAAAGAACGAAAGAAGGTAAAATAGGAACAGGTTCTTATGGAAAAAATCTTGGCGTATGTCCCCAGACTGCCAAAGTATCAATACATATGCCTTAATGATTACAAACCAAAGTACATGTGATCATTCTTGCTCCCTCGCAAGTAGCAAGCAAAGCACCTTCGTCCCCTATAAACCAAAAGATAAAATTTTGTAGAATTCATTGTAGCAGGGACCATGACACGGGTAAATGCTATGAAGTAATTAGGATGGCAAACCTGCAAAGTCAGCGAGGTGGGATACATGAATGTTTTAACAACCGAAAGCCTCCATACTCAAGTACTAGATAGCGAGGTCACGAAGGTAGATCAAGGCATACAGATTCCTCTTGAGCACCAGCAGAGGCAACCAACACTTCCGACCTTTAGTAAGAGAGATCCATACTATTTTTGGAGGATCATATGTTGGCAAGGAAACAACAAACATGCAAAAGAATTATGTTCGAGCTGCTAAGAAGCCCACACTAGAGATTTTCTTAATTTGAGGTAACCCCTAACCTGTATCTCTTCCAATAACTTTTATAAAGATAATAAATAGGGAGTAGTATATACCCACTACGGTGCACTCGTAGTGTGGGCTCTAATAGCTCGCAACGGCCTTAGTCATATGTTGGTGGATAATGGCACATCTATTAACTTATTATTTGGAATCACTTTTAACCAAATGCGGGTTGATCATACCTAGGTACCCACGGCTGAA
Organism: Fraxinus anomala; assembly: GCA_903798345.1. Taxonomy (NCBI): domain Eukaryota; kingdom Viridiplantae; phylum Streptophyta; class Magnoliopsida; order Lamiales; family Oleaceae; genus Fraxinus; species Fraxinus anomala. The sequence continues at coordinate 6,981 of CAIGRN010184609.1, read as the reverse complement.
CCCCTTTACGATTTTATTGGAGATGCTCTGATCCTTGGAGGACAGATTATTATAGCCGTTGATATAGGTGAGGAGCCAATTGTGTTCCACGTTTACATGGACTTCCTAATTATGGATAGTAAGTCTGTCTACGAAGGATCTTTGGAAGCCCTACCTTGAAACAAAAAATTTGTGACCTCTATCCACAATCTATGCTTGAAATTTGAAATTTCGAAAGGGGTAGCCATGGTTAGGGGAGATCAATAGTAGCACGAGAGTGCTACCTCAATGCCTTGAGAAAAGCAGTCCCAAGGGCTCCGTTAATCAATAATACCCTCACAATTGAAGAAAACATACGTGAAAAACCTCTTTTAGGAAAGCAAACATTCGATGCAGTGAAAGACGTGTTGAAAAGCATATATCTAGTAAAGATAGTTATGCAAGTACTAAGGAAGCATGTTTGAGAAATTGATGAAAACAATCTGGGCATGAAATACGATCATAGCAATTCTTTGAACAAAAAATTGAAAGGTGAGCCTCATTCTGCCTACTATGAAACTTAGGTTACTAACGAGGTTAATCCCACCAATGTTCATATCATTAAAGGTAAGACTCTTTTCGTCGAAAAAACAATGCTTTAAAACGAGACTCTGTCTGCCAACAAAGCTATATTGAAGGCGACGGTTATCCCGCCGTGAAATGGGGAAAAGAAGAGAGTTACTTTGTTGAGAAAAGTCAAATTGAAGTCCCATCATAATTACAAATTGTAAAGGACGAGCTTATAGCTGTCCTTAGTTACAAATCGTCATAACGAAAAAGTTTAGTCTAGCTACATAGGAAAAGTACTTATAAATAAAAATCACGATTCATTTGTTTCATTGACACATTTTGTTAAATAATACAACATTGTATGAATTATATTTTACAAGTTATGAAATTATTTACAATTATGCAAAATATAGATGTCGGCCAAAATGAACAAACACGCGAAACGATACCAAAATGCAACATCAAAGCAAGTAAATAATGTAACGCAAACTTGCATATAAGTCAGAAAGAAAAAAAACAATAAAGAGAAAGGTCATCAATTACTATGAGTGTCAGCCAGCTCAGACACAGCAACAACCTCACGTGGAAGAATATTATAAAGATCCACAAACTAAAAAGGCTTAACGGAATGGAAAAAACATTAAAAGCCCTAAAGGCTAGCAGACGAATTTCGGAAGACTAGACGTCGCTAACATCCTCTTCACAAACCTCTAGGAAATCCGTGTTTCATTCAGGAAGAAATTTTCTGATAATCTCGAGAACTTGGATTTCCCTTTCATGCATGGATTCCTCAGAAAGTTTGGCTTCATAAGCTTTCCTTTCTCAACTACATACTCCACATTAGAAAGTCTGTCCTTGCTACTTTTGAACCTACAACGGAGTAAATTACTTCATCTTTTGCTTGGGTACCATATATTGTTGTAAGGAAATAATCAATTTTAATCATTTGGAGTTCCTACTTTAGCTTTGTAGTTCCAAAGTCTATCCGTTTGGAATAGGCTCAAATGTCTAACCGAGTCTACATCAAATTTGAAGGAAGTCTCTTAATATCGGCTAAAAGAACGTCTCATGCCTTATCGCTTCGACACAAGTTCTTATATTGTGATTCTTCCTCCTCATCCACATTCAGCTTTGTTCGAAATATGTTATATTCTTCTTCCAAGGATTATACCTTTCTATTCAAACCGTTGACTTGGTTAATACAAAGCTCATATTCTGCATGCTAGTCTTGGAGTAATACTGCAGCTCGCAACATATGAGCATTAATCAATTCTCGCCTTTATGTAGGAGTAAAGTCCTTCGCCAATTTTTCCAAGAATTAATTAAAATAGACTCAACATGACCTAGTAATCTGAGCAACAAAAGGAAGAAAGTAACATACAACCTTTGAATCCAACTCATCATAATGGGGAGGCTAAACAAAGACCTAAAATCAAGGGAAGAAAAAATTCTTGGGACCGAACTTTTCTCAGATCCACTTGACTCTTTTTGTTTTCCTTTAATTTTTCTAGTATGGATGGACAATGCAAAATATGTAATTTTTAAGAACGACCATAGAATCGAAACATCAGCAATAGTCCTAATCCTTGCGAAGGGATAGCCTGGGTGATCGAATCCCCAACATGAAAGTAGCTAGCTCCTCTAGGTTCACCGGAACCTAAATCCTTAGGCAAAGAAATTCTTTTGACTCTTAAAAGGGTTCGAGTCAAAATCAATCCGCACTGTAAAAAAAGGGGAGGAAGGAAAAAAATTGCATTAAAAAATATCGGCTAATGTCGTTTGAACACCAAGGTTGTAAAAATCAATGCACGGACTCACCAATGGTCGTTTGAACACCAAGGTTGTAAAAATTAGAATTGAAGAGATGCAGCATTGTCTAAGCTGCGTAAACATTAGAAGGCAAATGGAGGACATGAGCTATTAGTGCACAAAGCTCGCTAAAAGCACGACTATAAACTAAAAAAGGTGGTTCGCCTACCAAATCACCATAGTTAAAACATAAAAAATCTACATGAAAAAACAAGTAATGAATTAACATTCATAGCACTTACCATAAGTTTGAAGCATAACAACCAAAGGATTGGGGTCATTAGGGTGAAAACCCTGGTTACCTCGAACAAAGAAAAAACTCTCTTTCCAATTATACACTTGGGCAGGGATATTACCAATTCTAGCCAGGTCCACGATAAGTCGGGAGAAAAGGAATAGTACCCATTTGAGGGTTTTTTGTATTCTTCAATGGCATAGGGCGGTACAGTGGACGAAATATATTCTACGAAAATTTCCCCCGTAGGCTCGCAAATCCCTTTAGTAAAAAAGAACAAGCCAACAGGACCCACCCATTTGGAGCAAGCTGGGAATGAGTTATATTTAATGAGCAAGCTTTATTCATTGAAAGTTTATGAATAGCTATATGGCTTGGGCTGCGGGCGATCTTTTGAAACTATCTAAGAAGTAATATCTTTATATCATTAGGAACATAATGGATCCTGATATTGGCCAGGTCTTGTTCAGAAATATTGTTGAAAATTTCTGAAGCCTCAAAAATATTTCCACTACTCTCATTAAGGACGAACAGCATATTAGAGGGTTCGCCTACCTCGTTACATACCCCAACCCTGGGTTGAAAACTTATCACTTGACCAAAAACTTCTGGTTAACACACATACCTGAATGGGTGACAGCCTTATAAGAGAACACGTCAATACACAAAACTTCTACACAAGAAAAAGAGGTGCTAGAAGTATCACCTCTTGGACTAGAAGTCCCAGAATCATAGTTGCTAGATATACTATGAGAATCGATTTGGGAATTATTACAGGAAAGATGTTGGACATGGATGAAAAAATAATATACACTTGGACCAAAAATTTTCTTGAAAGAAATAAGGTGGTGAAGTGATTTAGACGGGGATATAAGCTGTTATAATATGATGATAATAATCATAATCATTGAAAAATAAACGAATGACTAATTAGATCCCGAGCAAACGTGCTGAAATCTCGTGTACTCCCCATGCGCAAGGAAAGCCATGGGCCACTAGCCTAGAAAAATTCAAATAAAAATCCATTATCGTACAAAAATGATAATGGTTGGCAATACGTTCCCCAAGTCTTATCAGATAAACAAGAAGAAGCAAGTTCAGGTAAAATATTTCAAATTGGTTTGCAGGTAAAATATTTAAAATTGGTTCGCAGAGCATAACATGGTACAATTAAAGTAATAGATTTGATATAAATAATAAAATGGGACTTGGGGACTATTTGTTGAGCATAAAAATACAATCTACGATCACAACCAGCAACTCGTGGATTATAATGAGGAGGCAAGGGAAAAAAATACAAAAGGCTCGAATAAAGCTTACAAACCATTTCCCTAATTTGTGCTGGCTACTGACTATCAAGTACATGGGCATGAATAAAGCGTGATTCTTAATTAAATCAGTTATTATAAGAACCAATAAAGAGCCGCCGTTTGTCATCATCTCAAAATGACTCAATTACCATCTATAAATACTCTCTCATTTGAATAAGAAAGGAGGCAATTCTCTTCTTGCTCAAGTTTGAACATCCAAACTAGTGAGCTTAGGAAGTGAAAATCATAGCTAGGTACGTGAAATTTGTTGATAAGATTTCTATCATCAATGGTGTGTATTTATTGCAAGCGTCATCAATGAAATAAACACTTCTTTGAACCTTTCCATTTAAGAAGACATGTGCTAGGGTTTATCATAAGTACAACTCATAGATACCAGATATACTCCCAGTTTCTTCTTAATCGTACATCATCAATTGGAATGCAATTGTTTTCAATAGTGTCCAGATATAGATTAAAATTTTGGGAGGAATTGATGGATTCATTATCTAATTATAAGGAGCTTGAGTAGCACATCTGGATGTAAAGAGCTCCCGATCTTGAATATGCCACAAGAATTAAGGTTCATTACAACACATCAGATTGGGAAGATTTTGGGATTGCTTTCACTTTATCAAAAAATTGACTGCAATCCATTGTTTAGTTTTACCTAGTTTGATTTATCTCCATTTGCAAACTCCATAACAAATGAAATCTGAAACAAGGCCTGCAAGAATTTTTTACCAAATGAGGCTCAACAGAATCTCCTATTTTTAGAAATCTCTTCCAAAATGGTGAGTTTTGACTTTGATGTTTAGATACACTATTTTGAAATCAAAACCCAACCTGACGCAGAACAGAAGTTCTAGGGATTACTAACGTAATCCCTGGTAAAGAAAATTATAGTTCTCACGAAAATATTCTCAAAAAAAGGGAATTGTGTTATTCAAGAAAATATGGTTATAAGGAGCTTGAGTAGCACATCTAGATGTAAAGAGCTCCCGATCTTGAGTATGCCACAAGAATTAAGGTTCATTACAACACATCAGATTGGGAAGATTTTGGGATTGCTTTCACTTTATCAAAAAATTGACTGCAATCCATTGTTTAGTTTTACCGAGTTTGATTTATCTCCATTTGCAAACTCCATAACAAATGAAATCTGAAACAAGGCCTGCAAGAATTTTTTACCAAATGAGGCTCAACAGAATCTCCAATTTTTAGAAATCTCTTCCAAAATGGTGAGTTTTGACTTTGATGTTTAGATACACTATTTTGAAATCAAAACCCATCCCCATATGTAATCTTTCTTTGTGAACTTCCACCAGAGTTCGCAACCAAAGGCTTTGTTTATATCACTTAAGCTTATGCATCTAGTTCCCCCTCCTTATGGTTATCCACCAACGAGACTACTAAATATGCAACTTACTGTGACTTATTTTTAAGAAATTTTCCTCATTATCTTCCGTATATTTGCACTAACCAACCCGAAATAAAATGCAGCTTATCTCAAATACAACATTTGCAACTAAATGGGATCATTGGCCTCAATAACCACAATAAAACAACACAATAGAAACCAACCGAATTTTAAAGATTTTACTATTTAAACAAAAATATATATAATACGGATACAAAATATAGAGAGATACCACTATTTACAAATGATGCAAAAAATGAACTTGTGTCAAAAATAATGACTACATGCTGTATAAAATAAGTGATACAAGTTAGCTTGGTCATGTGACTCAGACTCTAGAATCAAAAGGCTCTATCTATAAATGCTGCCAGAAACTCAACTGCTACTAAATAAGAAAAATCATTTAAAAATATAAGAGTTGATGTCTCAATTAGTAGAGAATTTAAAAAATAATTATACATTTTCTTTTATACATATCAACCAAAAGTCGAGTTTAAATGACTTAAAAACTAAGTGTTAGGTCCTAATTATAATTGGTTATTCTTGTGTTCAAAATCATGAGTTATTGAGTTGTAATTATAGTCAAAATAGTTGGGATTGGTAGTATAGGTCATGAAGAATTCAAAGATGTTAAATATGGACCAATGAGAAAAATTCGATATAAAACCGCTCGCTGAACGAGCATGGCATGCTCGAGCACCCAAAATAGAAGCAACGCTCACTGAGAGCAGCCTTGGCACTCGAGCAATGGATTTGCAGCTCACTAGGCATGAGTGGTCCGCTCGAGTATCATATCTATAGGAAAACCCTTAGTTCGCAATTTTAAGTTGATTTTACAATCCTATTCAACCTCAAACACTTCATATTATAAATACCTAAGCATAGGTCCATTCCAAAGTGTGTTGAATCATTATTTTATGTTAGATATCATATTATTAAAGATCCAAAATACATTCCAAAGATCTCTTGATTCAACCAGAAGATCAATTCCTTAAATTATTTCCAAAACATTATTTTGCCAATTGTTGAGCCCTTGTTTCATACAAAAGAACATCCTTTGCGGATCAAATACACATTCCATTATTCTCTTAATTGAACCAAAGATCTACACACAAAAGATCAATAAATCAAACACTAAAAACCCTTACCTCCTGCAATAAGCATTCAGAATTATGTACAAGATAGGAAGATACAACTTAGAGTTCTAGTTGTTCTGGAACGAAGGTTTATTCTTGGTGATTCATGTGGAGGGAGAAAGAAGCCTAGAGTTCTAGAAAGTGCAGGTCGTACAATCGAAAAGGTTCTTCGGTAATTTATAAGTTGGGTGGTCAAAGTCTACTAAGGTTTAGTTGTATTGGACCAAGTGTAACACTTTGTTCTTTTGTTGCTACTCTTCTCTATTGAAACCCTAAAAGACAGCCGCCCCTGAGTGGGGATCTGCCGCCATGGCCGATCCTCCCCTTTCCTCCTCGCCTACTGAACGGCCTTCCCCTACTAACAAGATCCTTGATGCTTCTTCCTCTGAGAACCTGGTTAAATCGTCCACTTATGCAGCAGTCGTATCGAATTGATCATCAAGACTTGATCTTGCTAGTATCCCTATAATGGACGTTGAGCTATCTCTTCGACAGCCACAATTCAAAAATGGTAAGCTAGCTATTATCTTTACGCCTCTTGAA
>CAIGRN010184602.1:0-10753 GCA_903798345.1 Fraxinus anomala | reverse complement strand
CATTTCGAAGAGTCGAAGCATCACAAATATTGATAAATGGCTGTTGCACATAGGTCAAAGTGCTACATGGACCTGATTCAATAACTTGAGCATTCTAGTAGGCCTAGCTCTTACTAGTTAGACTCCAAAAGAAATGGAAGATTGGGGCGACGGCCATGCAGGGTGTATTTGCATGTGTACTGTCTTCTGAGTAGGTTCAAGAAATATGAACTTCTGGTTATCCCAAGAAAGTGATCCTCAATCATTTACTTCACCTACCATGAGTTCAAACCAAGAATGTGGACAAGAGCTAGTTCAAAGAAAATGTTGGTGTTGAGAATCAGAGGCTTCAGTTCCGTAAATCAGAAAGGGTATCTATTTACAGCATCCCACATATCTTTTGCTGCTGACAAAAGGAGATAAATTTGTCCAGTTTCAGGCCCCTTCAAGTTCACAAGCCAGGCCATCACTGTTGAGTTTTCAGTCTCCCAAATCTGGAATGCATATTCTTCTCTCTCGGCAGAAATTTTGCAGCACCAGCAAGATAACCAAACTTACCCTTCCTGCGAAAATTGTCTTCACAGATTGAGACCAATAAAGTTCTATTCATTCAGTTTGGGATACGTGATATGTTGCTTGAAGGACTTGTGAAGTAGAATTCCATGGTGAAACATCTTCACTAACTCCAAACATGATGAACAAATGATTAAACGTAGTGGGAAAGACTAAGGTAATTAAGTGAAAGACCAAGGCTAATTAGAAAGAGACATGAAAGTCAGCTCTAATACCATGAAAACGGGTTTGATGAAATCTTGTATGTTTTCAGAATACAAAAAGAGGTATATAAAGAGTGAATGTGGAGGGAAAGGCATATACAGAATTCCACAACCCTAAGAAACTAAATGCCAATTTCTAAACTAAAACTGAGAGGTCCTAAGTTAATGGCAGAAACTGATTACCAAAATGGCTCTTAAGAATTAGGAGTTCTGTTTTTCTACAAACCCTTGCTTAATTTTTTATGCTACTTACTGAGGCACACACCTCAGCTTAATGAGGATGCCCCAAGGCGCAAGCCTTAAGGCCTGTGCCTCAATATTGTTGTTAATAATATGTAAAAGGAACATCAAAAACTTTATTTACAAGTGGGCTCAACAGTTATTTTTACTTGTTTAACCGAAACTAGTTAAATATTACACCCCACCCAAGACAAACAAAACCAAAAAGCTTTTTCATCCTACTCCACGCCTCTACCCAATTCCCACAATATTCTGGCAGCATCTGTCTACAAAATTCTGGCAGTTTGCAGCAGGTTATTTTTCTTTTAATATTTTTAATTTTGTTTCTGAAATTTTTGTTCTCTTTGCTTTTATTCGGACACCAAGTTACCAACTGCAATTTTTCTTTGAACTTGGCAGCTCCAGAGACTTTTAAACTTTTTTCAACAGGAGTTACAGGACTATTGATTATTTGCTACTTTATTATTTAATTTTGGTGTTGTTTTGTTGAGAATTTTGAAGATTGTTTATGGTTTATTACATGTTTATTGTTGTATTATTTTATAATTTTTTGACTCAATTTTTTGGTTTTTGATGAGACATGCGTCTCAAACTGCCTCGAGGGCACGAAGGAAAACTGCCTGGGTACCTTTTTACATCTTTTTAAACATTGATTAAAGCAGAGCAATCTTATTATATTCCGAGGATGTTAAAAATCTTCCAGAATTGCTCTGACCAATACATCTCTTGATCATAAGCTTGAGCCTGGATTAATGCATCAGCGAGATAAAAATAAAATAGCAAAGAATAAGCATATTTATTACTATCATGACTTCTTCCCTTTACTTTCCTTTAATCTAACTTATCACTGAAATACAATCCGTTAATGTGCAAAAACTAAGTTCAAAGTTCAGGCATCTAGGCCAGTGCTTCAGCTAAATTTACTCGATCTAGATGCTTAGTAGCAGACCTCTAATATACTAAGTAGCTTCCCCCGCAATTTTTGTCCACTTATTTCTTCCAATACAACTTCCATGTCTGATATCTGTTTGATTTAATTGTATTATGGTTAATAACTTATTCATCAACAAGTATGATCAAACAAGAAAGACAAACGCAACAAATCTACCAATAAGAATGTGAAGCATAAAAGTATCTACTTTAAAATGAAAGAATGGGAAGATGGTAGCAATAAATTAGATAGAGAAAACAAGGAAGTGAACTTACTGCCACTGATGAGTAAATAGAACGGGCTGAAATGCTTATTTCTTGAACAGAAGTGTAATCAGGTGAGGCCTTGCACAAATGCTAAGCCCAAAGCAAGATAATGATTTCAACTAAACAGCCACAATAATATCCATGTTACTCCTGAATGGTTTGTTTCTCTCTGAAGTTGATAAACCTGAGTGTGTATCACTTGATATACGTTGCTCTATTTTATAGGCTTCATTTTTAACTTATTCATCAACAAGTATGATTCAGACAAAGTATCGTCTCCCCACCTTTGCAGAGAAGTGGTATGAGGGAATCCAGACAAGGATCTTTTACTGGAGACGGAGCCCAAACGAGAATTTTTTGTCGAATTCTTAGTTTTTTCTGTCGAACCACAGTTTGGCTTTGTGAAAGCGATTTTCATTCTGCCTTTTTTGGAGAACTTCTTTAATGGTTGGACCAGTTGAGTTTTCCCAACTTTTGTTTGGGCACTAGTTGCATAGAACAGTTTAGCAAGTATCTCTTCAAGATGAGTCATGATTTGCTTCGCCAGTTCATTTGCCATTGTTGATATAGTAGTTGAAAGTTGAAGATTCTGAGATCAAAATATGAGAGGACAAGAAGATCCCACTGGGCGTGCCAAGCAATTTTTACAATGGATTTCGCGTATTAAAATACCGAAATCGTTACAAATTCAAAACTTGGACTTGATCTTGTGCCATTTGTTGGATTCGATCATCTGATCCCGATGTTGCTTCCGTGACCTCACCGGCTCAAGTGATTCTTCAGACGAGGTATCGTCTCCCCACCTTTGTAGAGAATTGGTATGAGAGGATCCAGACAAGTGTTCGACATTGGATCGTTACAAATTGTCCGAATGAGAATTTTTTGTCGAATTTCGCGTATTAAAATACAGAAATCGTTACAAATTGTATTTTTAATAAATACAAATGGATATGAATCTTCTTGTAATTGTAAAATCCTCTGATTAATGATCTGAATGTTTGAAGACGAGAAGCAACGTGGCTTGAATCCTAGGCTTCGAGATTTGTTGAGAATTCGATTTGCCGATAGCTTGACTTGTACGACACTTGGATTTTGGAGCTTGGATTTGAGCTTCGAAACTTGGACTTGATTTTGATTTAATTCGAAGAAGATTTTGATCTTTTTGGGTTTGTTTGATTTGAAGAAGATTTTGATCTTCTTCGTGTTCGTCGGACCTGAAGTTGAGATGATTTCTTCTCTTCTTTCGACTTTGAAATTTTTTTAGCACTTCGTGATTTGTTTATGCACTTTCACCTTTTTTTGTAATGGACCTTTGGTCCTATTTATAGGAGAAATGCGTGATCAATTTTGATAACCACACAACTAATTCAATTATAATAATTATAATTGAATAATTGTGGATTTTGAAATAGTAGGATGTGCCTTTAAAATTTTATGGGCCTTAATATATTTTAATTCGGTAAACTTAATTGGGCTAGTTATTTAAATTGACCCAATCCATTATTTATATATTTTTATTTTTTTATGTCCACAACCCCTTATGAGTTATGAAAATGAAGAAAATCTTCGTATAAATACTTACGAGTGTGGGGGTGTCTTGCTAAAGTAGCTGTTCAAACACCAAAGAAGATAATGATAGGCCTGAAAATTGTAGATTGCATCTTTATCGACTATGCACATAATAGTAGTGCTTATCGATTTCTTGTGCATGAGTCTAAAATTCCAGACATACACAAAAAAAAAAAGATAATGGAATCGAGAAATACTTCATTCTTTGNGAATATATGAGACTATAGTTTAAAATAGTGAGACCAAGTATTAGAAGAAGAGGTTGAGCTTGAACCAAGACGTAGCAAAAGATAAAAGACAAAAAAATCTTATGGTCCTAATTTTCTGACATATATGCTAGAAAGTGAACCTCGAAACTTTCAAGAAATTGTGAACTCTTTAGAATGATCTCAGTAAAAAGAGGTCATTAAAAGTGAAATAGATTCCATTTTGCGAAATCGTACATGGGACTAGTGGATTTTCCTCCAGGAAATAAACCACTAGGTTACAAGTGGATTTTCAAAAGGAAAATGAAAACAGATGGAAAAATCGAAAAGTATAAGGTCAAATTAGTAATAAAATGTTACAAACAACGAGAATGTCTTGATTACTTTGATATATATTCTCCAACGACGAGAATAACATATATTAGAATGATGCTTGCAATTGTCGCTCTGCTAAATCTTGAAGTACATAAAATGAATGTTAAAACTACTTTTCTGAATGGAAATTTAGAGGAAGAATCTACATGAAACAATCCGAGTGTTTTTCATCACCAGAGCCGAAAAAAAGTCTATAAATTGGTAAAATCATTATATGGCTTGAAACAAGCTCCAAAATAGTAGCACGAAAAAATTGACAATGTTATAATGGAATGTGAATTTATGATTAACGAGTGTGAAAAATGTATCTACGTTAAAGACACTGAAAATGGTTATGTTATTTTATGTATTTACGTTGACTACATGCTTATTGTTGATAGCAACGATAAGATGATTAAATCTACTAAAAAAATGTTAGATTCAAAGTTTGACATGAATACTTGGAGTTAAAATTAGCAAAACATCAGATGAACTCGTTCTAAGCCAATTACATTATGTGAACAAAATTTTAGAAAAGTTTAGCAATGATGATACTGGAATGATTAGAACACCGATAGATACGAGTCAACATCTATTTAAAAACAAAGGTGAGAGTGTCTCTCAAGTAAAATACTCTAGAATTATTGGAAGTTTGATGTACTTGATAAGTTGTACAAGATCAGATATAACATAAACAGTTAGTAAACTGAGTAGAAACACGAGCAACTCGGAGCTGACCACTGGAAAGGAATAGTAAGAATACTAAGGTATTTAAGACATACTCGTAATTTTGGACTGCACAATACTAGATATACATTAGTCATTAAAGGATATAGTGATGCAAATTGGAAACTCCAAGTCCACTAGTGGATTTGTGTTCACATTATGAGGTGCAACTATATCCTGAAAATCCTCTAAACAAACAGTTATAACTAGATCTACAATGGAATCTGAGTTTATAGCTCTAACTAAATATGGCGAAGAGGTTGAGTAGTTACATAACTTCTTAGAGGATATTCTAAGATGGTCGAAAATGTGCCAGCAATTTGCATACATTGTGATAGTCGATTACCAATTGGAAGGGCATAGAGTAACATGTACAATGGTAAGTCTAGACATATACATTGTAGACACAATTCCATAGGGCAATTACTCTCAACTGGAGTTATCTTTATTGATTATGTAAGGTCAAATGATAACATTGTGAATCCGCTAACCAAATGATTAAATAGAGAGTTAGTTGGAATATTATCAAAAGGAATGAGACTTAAGCCCTTAAACGGATAAATTAATACAAATAAAACTCAACTTAGTTGATTGGAGATCCCAAGATCTAGATTCAAAGGGACAACCTAATTGTAAAGACTTAATTGAATCACTGTGGGAGATGTTACTTAGTGTCTATTCCTATGATGCAACAGTGATGCCCGTAAGGATGAAGGATAAGCAATAAGCTTTTAATGATTCTAATGCTTCAAAAATCGAGCGAAGTAATGTGGGTTACTTGCAATAAGAAATTACCTATGAAAGAGAGAAGTTGTGTCGCTTCTATAATAATTTTGTGGGGCTCAATTCTTATGGTCTCTTGCAGAACCAGGCATATTTTCATGGCAAAAAACGAACATAGCAATGAGAACTAAATTATGTTAGGAAGAATCACGTGTGGAGTATATCATCTTTTACATAAAAGGTAGAGTAGTTCAAAGACATCATGTCTATTGGTCGGCTAGTAAAGTAAATATATTTTCACAGTGAATGTTCAAAGGGTAATACCTACCTATGTTATGCATGTTTCAACCGTGGACTATATCACCAAGTCTTTATGTCTTCTATTTCTATGTCTCTTTCAATTTTCATTCATGTGGGGGATTGTTAGAAAAAATAAATAAATTGAATGGTTGACTTTGACATAAATTTTGAGTGGGACCCGTTTGTTTATTTTGGAAGATAGTGATTGATTTGTATTCTCCTACGTGAGAACATCGAAATCATATATTTATTTACCAAAAATGATGTTCGGGTGAATGAAAAATTGGAGCTCAAAATGATGAATTGGAATATGTTTTGTGTTGAAGGGAAACTAGTTAAAGTTATCCCACATAGAAAAATGGATAAAGGTAATTACCACTTTAAATATGATTACACTTTAAAAGTGTGTAATCATGTGTAGTATAGATGCTCTCTCCACTTGCGCGCACAGGGGGGTGCAAATCACGGATCGAAAAAAGTTTCAGACCTTGAACTTGTGTACGGGCATGACTTGCGTACATGAATGCCGGATCGAATTGATCAAAAATTAACACTTAAGAAGGTCCACGTTTTACGTTTATTTTATTATTTTTCCAAATAAAAAAAACCTTTCAAATTCTTTTATTTCCTGAAACTCATGTGATTATGTCCGTGTTGATGGAAAGATTAATAGTCGGGTTAATAGTGGTCAATGGTACAACTCTTTGTCTGTTAAATTTTCATTACATCCTATTTATTAGGCATCTTCATCCTTTACAAACACATGGAAAAATTTCATTTTTTCTTGTCTGCATCCGTAATTTTCATTTTCTGTCATAGTCTTGGTGGTGATACTGTTCAGATACTAAGTCAGTTCACCAGAATAGCATCTGCAGTGCTCAAACTCTACTGATTTTCTGTTATATCTTGAGAAACAGACGCTCGAACTAAACCTCAAACACCTACGGTGAGATGATGAATCTATTTTAAGGAAACTATGTTCGCACAAGTCTCGGTTTCAAAGTTTATTAAATTTTTATTTCGTACAATTTATATTACTTGTTCTGTTTTTTATTGTGATTAATAAAATTATTTAATCTGTAATATTTTGGCTAACATTCGGTTACTTAGCTGTCCAATCGATATTTGTTTATACGGTATCTATTCAATCGGCATGCTTCCATACGGTAAGTTAGTTGCACTGCTAGTAAGCGTTCTGTTCATACGGTAAGTTAGTTGTCCATCCGGTATGTGTCCATTCGGTATTTGTTAAACCGGTATTTATTCATTATTATTTTGTAACAAATTCAATCTAGATGGTTGTTGAACCATATTCCACATAGCCCCTAATAAAAATAAAAATAAATGGTTGGTGCTACTGAAAAGTAAAGGTTCAATATTTCCTAGACAAAATCCATTGTACACGAACTCTAAGATGGAACGGACCCGCTAATATGCCTAAAGTCCATACTGCAATATATAATGAGAAGTTCATCTGCCTTGGATTGAAGGATAAAAAATTCCAAACCGACGCAAAATTTATAAATAGTCTTTTCCTCTGAATCTGTAACGATCAGACACACATATTATAGGACCTATAGGCGTGTAAACTACAATGACCAAAACCAAATTTAATCACTACTGAAGAAAATAGATAAAGTGAAATTATCTTGGAAAATAAAAATGAGGTTTTCTCGAATGTTCATTGAATATTTCTAGATCTCAATAGATCCAATGACATATAGCTGACAAAAAGCATAAGATAGCATATATTGTATGCACTACACATAATGTCCCTTCGGTAACGCTCCAACATTCATACGAACTAATCAATCCTAGATGAGTTAGGAAGAACAAGCATTCCCTATCTCCATATTCGAGCAATAATAGAATGAGAACACCAAATCTAGATATTTCAAGGATAGTGTATTATATTGTCATGATTGCTTAGGAAAAAGGGAATACTTTTCGTGTTGGGAGATATAAGATTAGATGGAGATTCTTCAAATCCTTCCCTAAAATAAGAAAATTTCTAAATATAAACTCTTTTTACCATTAAAAGAATTTATTAAAATAATAATAATAAAGTTCATCTTTCCCAACACTAATTAAATTAGCCTAATATGTTTCTAATATTATTACACGAAGAATAATGAAAAGACATCAATCAGAAAATGTATGAATACAAGAAATATGTGGAAGCAATTTCTTGTTATGAACCTTCAATTTCAAGTCTTGAATCTTCACCTCCTTGATGTAATTTGCCTTGGATTCTTTGCTAGGTTTGATCTTCTCTCTCAAAAGATGGTGAATTGATCTCTCTTTTTTAAAGATTTTATGATATGATGTAAATTGAGAGGCTAGAGAGAGGGAGTTTGCCCAGATATTGTATTAATGGGTTCGAAATTAGGTCAAAAATTGCTCCAAAATTAGTTTTCAAATAAGTTTTAATCGAATAAGGAAAGCTGGATTTCGCCCTGAAATACCACTATGTGATCGCATCACCTATAGGCGTGCGATCGCACCACGATGTATGTCAAAAGTGATCATTTTGGTCCATAAACTTGCTTTTTATGCTCACTTAATTCCATCATTTGGCTTCTAATTGCATTCAATTGACTCCGTATGATTTTCAATCATCGTTTCATGATCCAAATAAGCTTTTGGAAATTTACATTTTGGTCCTCGAACTCCATAAATCCTCTTTTTTCGTCAATTTTCATTCATTTCTATCAAATTTACTTCCAAATGTCGATTTTTACTTAACAAACAAAATATACAATAGATAAAGATATAGCCTCTGATTGATATACATTTTTTTAGGAGAGAATGCATTTTTTTATGTGATTGTGAATATGTGGTTTAAAAAAAAAAAGAAAAATTATTGATGTGATAGAAAATATTATTTTATTGAAAAATGTATAGTTGAAAATGAATAGAATAATGAAAATGAGAATGTAGTTCAAATATGGGACATAATTCATCAAAGAACTCTGAATGTTTATGTTTAATGGGCTAGATTAGTGTATAAATACACTTATTACTTATAATAAGAAGATCGAACTATTTCACATATTAGAGAAGTGATGTGCTGTCAATTACTCTCATGCATAAAGTTGATTATACTCCTCCATCCACTCCCTTTTGAGTATTCAAGCACTAAGATCATTAAAAGGAATGATGAAGGTTGAAGGAGACGATGACTTAGAATTGGATGGAAATGAGATGAGGTTTCAATTTTGGGAAAAATTTTGTCTTGGTTTCTTGGCTTAAGGGCAATTTTTATTTACTAGAATAAAATATTAAGCCCTTGTTTGATAACCATTTTTTTGAAAAATACATTTTTTCTTTCTTTTCTTTTCAATCACAAATTATTCAATACAATAATATTACACACAAATCCAAAACATTTTTTTTAATCACATACTTTCTATCAATCTACTATTTCAAAATGGATTCTACATAAAAAAATGAGGCTCGAACAAGCTGTAATTTAAGGGTGGTATATTCACACCACATTTGTTTTTCTACAAATACTACATTTTAATTACATTGAAGGTCATTAACTTCTATTCATTATAACACTTATATCTTTAATTTTTTTTCTTCATCACATTCTTATTTTTAGCATTTTATTAATCAAAAAAATATTTTACTTTTTCATGGTTTTCGTCTAAAAATATTGTTAACATATTTTAAAATGAAGGTCAAATATTTAATTGTGTTTTTGCATTATTATTTTTTTTTTGCTTATTTAAAAATATAAGAAACAAATAAGACTTTTTTACTCTATCTTATAGCAATTTTGTAGAGAAATCATAATCAGGAACAATTTTTACTAAATTTGAGAGTATAAATGCGATGAAAAAAGTACGAGACATAAATGTGATAATGTGTAATGTTATGAACCTTCCATGCAATTAAAATGAGAACATATTTAGCCTTATTTTAATTCTTATATATATTTTAGTCCAATGTTATTTTCACAAATAACTTTGTAAAAGAGAGCATGTCACCCAATATCCACATAAGCACTTGAGCCAAATTCAACACACATTTCATGAAATTCATAATTTTATCAATTTTTCAATCACACATTTCATCAATATTTATTAAAATTTACTAAAATTTGAATTTAAAAATTTTTTACAGGGGCATGTTTTATAAAGGTGCTAATATGTACTTGTAGTTAATATTTTCAAACTTCAAATAATCTTCAACGGAAGAATCAAACTCACATCACAACTTGAGGCAACTAAAGGGAAAATTTTGAACCCAATAAATATAGAGCATGTGTTGGGGAGTGTTTATAAACAATTTAAATTATAAATAAATAGAAATAAATAGTGAATAATATTTGTGGATTTTTTGAAATATGTAAATAAAAAAGGGCTTGATTGTTTATGAACAACAGCCAAACATAGGCATAATTACGTAAGTGAAAATCAAATTTCACCATCAAGATCCAAAGTGGGAATCAGGTAATGCACGAATCTACGTGATTTTTTCACGACAGTTATGCTACTTGTATAATTTTTCTAACAGTAAAAACATTTGTCAAAGTACCCTTGTATAAGCAGCTTAATTTTTTTCACGAGGATGCTCTTTTTTTTCTCTGGCATAGGAATACGAAAAATCAACTGAAGACATACCTACAAAAGAATACAGAGAAATTGGAAAAAAATTATAATTTTTTTTTCTAAA
>CAIGRN010184598.1:0-61302 GCA_903798345.1 Fraxinus anomala | reverse complement strand
TGGAGTATAATATATTGTAACTTTTGAAGTAGTTTAATCCCATTGGATTGAGTAGAAGAGGCTTATAGATTTATATTTGTCGAAATTGCCATGTAATAATTTTAATCAAAGCAACGCAGTTGTCGAATCAAAATCGAGTAACCTTGTGCAACAACATCACAACAAAAGTGACACATATTTGGGAATGCTTTACAAAGGATATTTGTTTTATTATAAACTTATAATAAAATTAAGAAAAAAAACATTGGGGTTGGAATAATTTTGAAATGAATAAATTTAGATTAGATGGTTAATACTAGACCAGTGTGGAAATGAATATTATGATTTAATCACTAGTCTCGAGGGGTCCGGCCATATTGTTGTTTCTTTGTCTCTCTAGCGGAGTAGATGAATAGTTCATCTTTTGTATTATGCAAAAATCATTATTTCATCTTCTTTCCCTTTTTTTTGTAAGTTGCATTTGTATAGTGGGGATTAAAATCGGATTTTTATAGGATTTGTTAAAATATGTGATTAAAAAGTTGTAATCATAAGAAATATATGATTAAAATTAATTATTGATTTTGACTTAGATTAAAATTTTGATATTTTTCTAACTAGGCTAAATCTTTCAAACAAGTCATTGCTAATCCTATCTATCCTACTATCCATGATAGATGGGATAAAGTTATTTTTTTACGTCCTTGTTAACATGGCTAAGGTTCAACATGTTTTCTAACATTAATCGAACGAAATGGAAAAAAGTGTAATTCATAAAATATCTGTAATTTTGAAATATTTCTTAAATACGTGAAATGGCGTCGTGTCGTAATTTGCTTGTCAGAGAATCTCTCTCCTTAAAAGTCCAGTCTGCACTCAACCAACCAACGTAATTTTATTCTCCACTTTACGTTTTGACTTTTCAACTATAACATATTAGAGGAATGTACATTTTAGATTAATTCTTTTTTTTGACCGAAAATATCATTATACCCTCACTCTATTTTAGGTCCTGGTTCGGTAAAGATTATTTGAGAATAGATTTTGTGAAAAATGAATGTTTGAAAAAATTATATGATTAAAGAGTAAGAAAAAAAAGTCGTGGTTTTACGTGAAAATTCACTATTTTATTGAGAGATTCAATGTGATTAATAATAAATTTGAGGAAAATGTATTTTTGAAAAATGGGAGCTAAAGCTAAATAANGTGAAAAATGAATTTTTGAAAAAATTATATGATTAAAGAGTAAGAAAAAGAAGTCATGGTTTTACGGGAAAATTATTTTATCGAGAGATTCAATGTGATTAAAAATAAATTTGAGGAAAATGTATTTTTAAAAAATGGGAGCTAAAGCTAAATAACAAAAGAGAGAAAAAAAGTAATTTCCTTTCATCTTATCTCATTTGACTCGTCAGCAAAATATTGGAATAATATATTCAAGACAGACAGCAGCTGTCCAAATTTGGATGTTTTTAAAGCATGGACGATTTGTATGTATCCAATACTCCAACTAGTACTTCTCTAGAACCTACCTTCAGAAAAGTCATTGTTCCCTGCTGGAAATTGAAATCAGGTCCCACCAAAGTCGAAACACGTGATGTGAACATTCCAACCTAACCATACAAACCTACCATCCACGCCATCTGTCAGTCAGCAATTATGCATATACACAGCTTGCAGGTAACTTATTCTTAAAGTGAGGGGAAGATTGAACTTTTTTTTCTTGATACTATCACGCAAGTCATAGTCCCCACCATCAAACAAGGACTTGCCAAAAAAATCACCACCTGTACCTTGAGGTTTATGCAGTCATTACCTAACAGATAAGTTCCTTCTTCGGGATCACATTGAACATGGTGCCATGAATATAGAATGATAAACCCAAAGTCAATTCAATTTAATTGAATGGCGTTCCTGCATTAAATTAAGCTTATCTAAACATTTCAGAGGCAAGATCCATAAAAAAATAATGCAAAAACTAGGGAATTGAAGCATAGTGAAAATGATGACATAATTAAATGGGATACACCTCTTACAAACGCGAAACTTTTCAGAACGACTCCTCTTCCAGGTTGATGGTGATTGTCCATAACGTATGCTTTCAGACAAAACATAATCACATCCAGTTAAAACAGAAATTTCTCCTCCCAACCTTTTGACAGTTTATTTCTGTATTTCCATCAAATACAACAAATACAAAGCTGCTGCAATATTACAGACCTAGGAATCCTCTGAACAAAAAGATGGATTTGAAACTGTCCAATGCCTAAAACTGCTTAATTCAAACAAAAACTAATATACACGAGGCAAGAATAAGAAATTTTGCCCTTCACTACCTGCCTACATCCCCTTTGCTTCTCCAAGAATCATCCTCTATGATGATGTTCTTTGCGCCAAATTGTTTGGCCTTAGCATACTGCATTTTGATGACTGCCACAGGATCTGAAACACCGGTAGACTGGCCTCCAACAAGAACCCCACCTCTTCCAACGAGGTTAATTCCAACCATCCCTCTTTCTTGCTGTTGTATGCCTGAAACATCAAACCTGTTTCTTCTTTGCACCTCAGCATATAAATCCTGCTGCCGCTTCATATCTACGCTAAAAGGCAGAACTTCTTGACTCCTCAACACCTGATAATCGGCTACTCCATTGCTGCTACTTGGTTCTCTAGTCGGAAAACAAGAGATACCATTTAAACTATGGCCATTGCTCCTAACAGCTCGCTCCAATTTGGCAGAGGGTGTGGCACAATTACTAAACGCATCAGGGTACTTGGTCAGCAAGAGAGTAGAGTCCGGTAAATGAGGAAAGCCATTTTGCATTCTGCTTCCATCACAAAACCCAAAATTCCTAACAGGAACATGCTCACAGCCCAGACAGCTGTCATGTTCAAACGGCACTTGATCTGGATTGAAATCAGCGCTCCTATCACCCAATAGTTTTAGTTTGAATGACTGGTTTCCTGCTTTATGATGCTGAGTCTTATTATCATCATTCTTGTGTATACTAGAAATTGGTTTCTGCTCAGAGGAGATTAAAATTTTACCAAACAATTTCACATCACCATTTCTGCAAGGTTTTTCCAAATCTGTTGAACTACCTGATTGAGGTCTATAATGATCTTTGGTCTGTTCTTGGGCTGGAAGTGAAGCTTCAGCATCTGAACTATGATTTCTCAAACTGTTGCACTTCTGGAGATAAAACTCCGAATGCCTATCCGGCTGAAAATTTTCATCTGACTTGGGGGCACTTAGAAGTAAAATGGGTCTTTTACAATTCATACTGCGATTTCTCTCTTTCATTGAAACTGATGGACAACCACAGAGAACCTGGGAAGATTCAACATGGTCCAACAATGAGCGTCCTGAATGGCGATGACAATCACCTACCGAAACAATCTCTTGACCGGGCCCATCTTTAATACCATCGTCATCAATGGCAGATAATGAGACTTTAGTTGGAGCAGAAAATCGTGGCAACGAAATCATGGGTGCTAAGCAATCTCTGTGCTGCAACATAACGGTGTGAGACTTATCTGCAGAAGAGCTTTCCAAGCCAGTCTTCTTCTGGCATCCAGATAAATTATTGACCTGTGAAGAAGAATGCATATCAGCAGAAGGATGAGAAGGAATTGCAGATGGCTGTGGCTCATAGTTCCTCTCTCTCTTTGAGCAGCTTAGGCTATTCGTTTCACCAGTAGTAGCATGCCCATTTTCAACTTTCTTATAATTCAAACTACATTCAGGTAACAGGAGTCCTCGTCCTTCATTTTCTGGCCCCTGATGCCCATTAGGAACCTCAAGCAAAACTATCTTCTCAGCCTCATCACTTGATCTGTTTGGCAAGGCATGGTCATCTGCCTCTTCAATAACTTGCTCAGCTACTTCCTCAGAGGATACAAAAACATTTTTATGTTCTACAGCAGCTGCAGACCCACTATTAACACCATTTCGTTCCTCGTGGCCCACATCAAAGTCAAGATCTGGCTTATTATCCATTTGGCAATCAGTAGGCACAGAATTCTTTAACACATGTTCAGTACCTATGGAAACCTGATATGCTATTCCATTATTATTCTCATATTTCTTAACATTGGGCTTCAAATTCATTGTTCCTACAAGATCAGATTCGCAGCTCAACAGAATGTCGTCTTCCATCTTAGATCTTGACTTCTCACTGGAAATAACTGAGCCAGTCTCCACTACACAAGCACCTTCTGCGTCACTGCCACCTCCTTTAACATCATCAGATACTACATCCCCAGGTGAAGGATGAATCAGATCCAATCCAAGACACTTCCGGGCCTTGCTAAAGTAGACCTTGCATTGATCTCTGGATCTTGTTCTGACACATCGTGAGATCTTTGCAAAATCCTTGCCATAGGATGACACGGCCTGAATGAAGATGGACTTTTCCTCATCAGTCCAATCAGTAGAATCCATCTCCTCACAGCTATCATCTGAACGTTCGCCATCAACATTCTGTGTAACTTCGGCGGTTAAAGGCTGCCTTGTGGAAGAACCCACTCTGTGATACCTCCAATCCTGATAGCCTTCTCCAAGGTCAACAGAACTAGTAATGCAAGAACCCGTAGCTTCTGATGATAGGGAGCCACAGATACCGGCCAACACATCAGCAGCCACAGTTTCTCTGTCATTATTATAGACGTCAAGACCAGTCCATTGCTCTAATGAACCATGATCAATCCTCAGCGCTTTGTAAGCACCACCGAAAAAGTATCTAGATGTGCGATTCTGCTGAATTTCTATGCCATCAATAACATTAGCGGCGCTAGCTGAAGCTGAACCCACTATATCAAGGGAAGCTGCATTAACCTCACGATTCCATCTTTTCCCAGATGCAACCAGGTATGTATTAGTAGATCGGGACTTCTTTGGCTTAGCAACGTCTGGCCTCTTTCTTGCCTTTTCAAAGCAATCAGACTTGTGATTCTTGTAGTAGAACTCTACACAATCTGCTGTCGTCTTATGATCCAGAAAAGATGCGATCTTCCTGAAATCTTTCCCAAAGGTAGCAAGCTTGTCTATGAAAATCTCTCTCTCTTCAGAACTCCAACAGTTGATCATAGACCTTTCTTTCTCGACAGCACATGGATCTTCCACCAAACAATTACTCGAAATGAACTTTGATATCATCTTCTCCTTCTCATCCAAAATCAAAGCTGGCATCTTCAACGTATTCCTACAAAGTTTGACCTGGGCATCCGAAAGCAACCTGCTCACATAATCACTTACTTCTGCTTCAGGCACCACATTAAAAATTCCATCTGCAATGACCAGTTAAAGCAAATGTTGAGAATTTCAGTATTAGTTACCACTAAATAGTCAATTTTGTAATCCATGAAAACATTTAAGCCCGAAGGCAAACATGAGAAAGAGGTAATCAGACAATATAAGCAATAAACGAGGAACACGTTGAAAGGCAGCTCTTAAAGAAGACCACCACAGTGTTCACTAGTGGCAACACATGGGCAGTGGGCCTCAAAAAATCTTTGGTGAAACCCAAATCCCTTCTGTCAATCGTCATGTAAGGAATTAATGAGAAAGACCAAAACTCTGAACAACTTTAGTGACTTGATGTGTGTCCCACTAACTAGCTATGTGCTCATGACAGCAAGTTTCTCAAGTCATCCAAAATCAGTATCTTTGCACCCCAAAAAGCACTTATTCAGTTCATGTACAATAGATCACACTCGATGTAGTTGGAACTATATCAGCTTCAACTTAATTCATACTAATAGCAATCTAACAGCAGAAAAAGCATGAAGTGCACACGAAATAAAGGGACCAATGATATCCATACCAATGTGGTCCACCCACCTAAGACAGATAAAGGTGCTACCACGATGCCACATTCATTATAGAATCCTTGTCCTCTTTTCCTCCACATTGTTTTTTTCTCCATCATATGAAAAGTGTGAGAGATAGTATTTGAAGTGAAAAATGATTTTTATGGAGAGGGTGTGGTTAAAAAGTAAGGAAAAATTATGAATCCACGTGCAAAATTATTTTATTGGAGAATGTGTGGTTGAAAATGAGTTTTAGGAAAAATGATTTTCAAATAAGCTATGCCAAACAAGAAATTTTTCTTGCCATTTTTCTTTTCATCCTTTGTTTTAAAAAGAAAACAACAGAAAAGGTGTGATATTCATGAAAAATCAAACACTCATAAACAGCACATTAACCAACATATAACTGCTAAAAGTTGAAAACCATCCATCTCACCTCCTCAGTCTAACAACATCGAAGCTAAAATCAGTTTCCAGGAAATTGATCTAGCTATATGCTTAAGAACAAAACTGTTCCTAGTTCCTACCACTGCTTAAAAGATGAAGGGATGAGGTTAGATGGTTCACTTCTCTTAGTTCTAAACAAACAACTGCAGGGATAGGCCTTGTGAGTTCTCATATTTCAACAAAAGAGAACATCACAAAGTTGAGAGAAAAACTGAAGATATGAAATTGAATGTTGTTAAAAAAGATTTTTACGTAGAAAAAATATGAGATCCGCTGAATATTCCATCAGTTTCCCGCCTGACACAGTTTGACAAGCGGTGAGACCTACATCATCAAATAATGAGGGCCCACAAAAAGAGATTTGAAAATGATACAGCATGTTTCGTCATTTTATATAGAACAAACTAGAGCATTCATGCTCCTAAATCTTCCCTCAACATTATTTGCAGAAGGTTCATTTATTGTTGAAACTATATTGCTAATATTCAAAAGTGCAAAGTTTAGAGCATGTATGACAGTGCAGGAGGTTTTAAGCACTCCCAAATGCTCTTAGTCCCTTGTCATAGTACCCGTTTCCGGTATCTATCATTTGAAGGTTTCAAGGCTTAAGATTTGATGCAGCAAAAGCAGAAATTAGGGGTGTCTTAATCTTTTTGCACATCAATGCTGGCTAGTCTTATGCAGCAGACCAAGTAGTAACACATTCTCCTAAAATCAAGGACCCAAAAACATGACATGGACATGTTGGAATATCATTATCGAATCTTCCAAGGACAAATGTAGGAATTCAACAGAGTTCATCATATCAATGATGGACGAGATCACTGAAAGTTCAGAAGGAAAAGCAATGGAGAAAATAAGAAACGGGGGTTTTTTTTGGGCACGTCTAAACAGCAATATGAATGGGATTTCAAAAGTTACAGCAACAAGAAGAATTCGGAACAAAAAAAATGCACAGTAATGCATTCTCCTTCAAGGACCCACGAGCATGACATGGGCATAGAGAGACTGGGGATATAGAATATCATTATGAGATTTTTCTAATAACAAATGATTGTTGGGCACCGATCAGATTAATGGACAAAGTAACACTGAAGGTTCACAGGGAAAAGAAATGGAGAAAAAGCCGACATAGGGGCAGTTGTTGGGCATGGCTGAAAATCACCACGAGCGGTGATTTTGATAATAAGGCAAGGAGATGAAAAGATGAAGAAACTGAGTCCAATCAATATCACACCTTATATTTTTGTCTTGTATCAAATGGCACCAAAAGGTTTTGGGAAAGGTTGCAAATTCTATATCATAAAGTAAAACATTTAGAACTCGTTACAAACCAATCCAATCAAGCTAAAGTTTCAAAGAATAGAATTCTCCAAGAGAAATGCTGGCAAAAAAAAGTTAAGCTCAATAGCATTCTCATTTAGTTGAGTAATAGCCAATTGACCTAATTGTATCAAAAGGACGTCAAAGATTAGTTTCTCTAAGATGTCATGTCACATATTCTAATTATCAAGAGTAAATTACCACAAGAAACAATCCAAACCTAATATTCTCCAATGAAAGATCCGATATGAGCAACAAAAATCAAGAGACACTTTAGTGTTCTACTTTCAATTAACCATAAAAAAACATTAATGAAGGAGGCAAGATGTCAAAAATAAAAATAGCAGATTTTTGTTCCTTTTCTACCTAGGGCATTGAAAATGATATAATACTAAGAAAAAATTTCTTTAACACCAGATAGACAGCACATGAGATGTTGAAAGGAACCATCAAAAGAGGAGGGAGCAGCAGGGAAGGAGAAGCATAAAAAGGAATATATAAAGCAAAAATTCATTACCCGGATACGAAAATTGAGGGATATCAGAGGGAAGATGCTTTTGAGATCTATGGCGCGTAAACCGAAACCTTTGATCTAACTTCTTGGAAGACTTCGCAAGAATTTTCATTGAAGCATGTAGACGATCATCCTTCCAGAAATGCCGAAATGCCCTAAACTTGAGAGTGATAACTTTCTCCTTAAACTGTAGGAATCGCCTCCTCATTAGAATTTTTTTCTTCACTATCATGGGATCACATTGCAAATAAGAGACAGAGGAATGATACTGATTGGCAGGCAATAACTTATTAAGCACTTCCGAAGCTCTATTTGCAGAATCTTTGTTAGAAGCCAGTATTAAATTATAAATATCTTCCCCACTGCCACTTAAAACGCTATCAGTAGACTGAGTTTGACAACTACTACTTAGACACACATGAGCGGGCATATCACCAGCATTTGCCTCATCATTTAGATCACTGCCTCCCAGCTTCCTACAATTATTTACATCTAATTTCAAGAAACCGTTAATGGGTTTTGCTGAATCAAGAGGGAAAACATCTTGCACAGATGAAGGCACTTCAACAGACTTAGATGTCGCGCTTCCTGGGCTATCCATATTCTCTTCTTTCAAATGAGTTTCCAATGCATTAGCTGTGCTCTCTATAATCTTAATTCTGCTACGAGAAAACTGTAGTGGAGCACGTCTGGCAACTAGCTCTTCACAAGCTCTTAAGTTGCATTCTCCAGGCAGTGAACTGGATACTGGAGGATGATAACAGCCAACTCTAGATTCAGATATCGAAGACTTGAGTTCCGTTTCAAGCGAGTCTATCTCAGATTCAGTCATCTCGACTGCTTTTAATATGTCAACTTTCCATACCATCAATTTTTTCATAGCAGTGGATTGCACAAAACCAGCATCCATGGAACTTGAATCATCAGATTGTAACAATTCACTAACGTAAGAGCTCAAATTAGCAACAGATGGGGGCTCCAAATTTTCTAAATTAAAAGCTGGTCCCTGACAGGGAGCGTGTGAAAGAATATTTCGTGAGCAGCTTAAATTAGAAGCATCATGATCAACACTGGCTACCTTGACTGATTGGTTTTCCTCGGTACCTGTAATCGTTATTAAACTTGAAATGAGATCAAATTAGAGAAGTTGAAAACTATTATTGGTGCCGATACAACCAGCCTTCACTCAAAAGAAGAACATAAAATCAGTTTACACTCGAACAAATTTGCTCGACAAGGTGAAGATTTCAAACTACAACTTACTGCTAGGCTAAATTAGAACTTCTTTGCGCATTAAGTAAAGAGAACCACTGCAACTGCTACATCATCCCTTCGTTGAATTTCATCAAGGATGTAACCTTTGACCACCAACACTAGAGGTCATAAATATGTTACATGCTTTAAATGATTATTCTACTTACCAGCACGTAATTCATTAAAGATGCCAAAGCAATTGGAAGCTTAGATAAATCAGCATTGATTTGTGATGAGTGATAGCAAAAAGTACAACTGATTTCAGACAAGAATTAACAAGACATGACAGAAACCAACAAGCAAGAAACAAATTAATGCACAAGATCAAGAGAAGTTCAAATAGGAAACTTCAATACAAAAATAAAAAGAGCATTAAAGATGGGCTAATTATTAAAAAATGATTGTTCACCACTGCCCGTCTTTCAATGCTATATAGTGCTTGTTTGGCTAAAATTATAATCTTGTTATAATTTGAATTCAAAGTCAACTTCAATTATAACCACACTTTCACAACTACCAGCCACTTCATATCCAATCATTTCATGGGACCCCTTACTCTTCATTAAAACCTCATTATAATTTCTCCCAAACAAGCACATAAATGAAGGCGAAACTGGTGGATAAATCTCTGACAGCTTAATGCTATCGGGGTAAACACAAAAGTTCACAAAGAAACTAAACATGTTGGAAAGCCTCAATGCCAGGCAGTCAAAAAATTGTCATAATTGTCCTGAATATGGGGAAACAGTCGAGAAAAAAACATAAATTGTCAATCTTTGTTCTATGACCAGCTTGAAGCATCTATGTCAAGCCTAACAGAAAACTGAGAGGTGATAAGATCTATAATCTCAAAAGCAAAATTGTTATATCTATCTTTTGGTTAAGAGACAATTCTCATAAAGACCTCATGTGTCTTTAGGGGTAGTTTGACAAAGCTTTTAATAAAAAATTTAGCAAATTTTGATATAAAATGATGAAATGGGTGGTTGAAAAATTGATAAAAGTTGTAGGTCCCATGGGACCTAAAATTCTAGCGCAGTTTTATTGAACAAACACTTAATTGTATAGCCACACGTGGAGACAAGAACCAACAGACGATCTTAATTTAGAAAATGCACCAAACGAGGTAAGAGAATCTTTAATGTCACTGTCAAATTTATAGATTTCTTGATCCTTTGTTCAACATTTAATGATTTAATCATCGATATTTATAGGAAGGGAAAGGGCAGATATATAACAATAAACAAACATTGTAGTATGTCCATATGTTTAAAAAGAAAAGCACAATTTACCTGATGAGGAACTAAAAGCAACTGAACATGGAGTAGCAGGCGAGGCATCATCTGGAAAAACGGCTACTCTAGGACTTTTATCAGCCACGTTTGCAGAGAGAGAGAGTGCAGGTTCTGTTTTATTAATGCTAATGACCAATCCATTTTGGGTTGCGCCATCTTCAGGGCCATCTACATTCTTCTTCTCATACTTTGCCAGTCCCTCACCCCAGCCAAGGCGTGGCTTCTTCCTGGAACTTGTCTCTTCTGACGGGGAGGGAGTGGGAACGTTGGATTTCACACAAGCAGCAGCCTCCCCAGAAGGAGACTGGACTGCCATCACGTTCTTTGGTTGCAGCTCAGCTTTCATCTCATTGGAGTCTGCTCCCATGCTCTTGGAGCTACTTGAATGGCTAAAACCAGATCCCCGAGAAGACAAGCTTTCTGACCTGGTCCATTTCAGGGGCTTCAAATCTATCGATCCCAGTGAGTTCTCTATCTCTACTTTCTGAACAGTGCTGCCCAATTCATCAGCATTGCTACCACTCTCATCAAGTTCAAATTTCATCTGAGATTGATTATGTGATTTCTCAAATTTGGGATCAGGATGGGAGTTGTTCTTGTCATGGTTGTCATTGTTGTTGCATGTTTGCACATTGCCTACAGATATTTGATCACTGACCTCATTATCCAGTTTTCCAAGACAGCTTGGTGATTTAGGAGGTTCCCAAGAGGGAACCTTCCAGTCTTTCTGGCTAAAGGAACCCCTAGATTCCCGGCTATTTCTAAAATATCTTCCACCGCCACGAGACAAAAAAGGCCGAGAATTGTCGTCATCAAAATTCCTTTCATTGAACCGAGACCCTAAAGGTGGAAACCCACGAGCGGACTCCTCTGGATACATGTGCCAACCACCCTGCTTACCATGACCTTCAGCAGAAACATTCAAACCCCACAAAAATGGGCCAAAAACAACATAGAAAAAATCAACACAAGCAAAAAAGCCTGTCCTTCACAGAATTTTCCTTCCATAAAATTCACAATTTCAGCAAATTTTTGAAGGGACAAAAAGTAAAACAACTAGAGATCTATGCAGGTACAGTGAATGTATCAACCCTAGACTAGGCTCCATCGTTCCAGCACATCAGATCTGCCCGAAATATATTTACCAAATGCATTTACAGGTTCACATACAAAAAGATTTTGCCCAGAAAACCGGTTTCCACATCAAAATTGCCAAATTTAAATACAAGTTATATGAAGAATCTTTTTATTAACATACTAAACCTGGCGTACTTCATATTCCTCCTTCAATTAAAATTCATTCTTTAGTAACAAAGAAACCCGTTTACCAAAATCCCTAACTCCAACTTGTTAAAGGGAGAATCATCTTTAATCATCAAGATTCGTGAATAACTAATTCCACGGCCTCCATAAATCAAAAGAAAGCCCTAAAATCAGCGCGTGAAAAAATAAAGAAAGAAAGAAATAAACTCACCAGGGGGAAGAGGGCGGGAGCGGAAATCGGAGAACCATCGTTGCTGGTTGTGGTGATGATGATAGGGATGATGCGTAGGAGGAGGAGGAGGCGGATGAAGCGGATGCGGCAGGTCCCGCCATCTGAAACCTCCAGCAGCACCAAGGCGTGTGGGGTCGGATCTCTCGTGCTTGCGAAAGTCTCTCCGATCCCAAGGCAATGGCTCCGGCGGCATGAAATATATAGTCTCTACTGTATCTGGTGGTTCGGCCAATTCTTCCTCCTGCCCTCAATCTCATCCAAACCCCCAATATGCATAAAAAAAAATCCAATATATACAGTTTTAAATCAGCGGTTTTCGAACTAATGGTTGTCAGGGTTTGAAGAAAAAGAAGAAAGAGTTCTTGTGTTTCTCTGTGAGGGAAGCAATCAAAAAGAAATTGTGTGAGGGAAAGCTAGAACGTGCTGTGATAGAGAGAGAATGATCTCTCATAAGAGGGTGGGCGTGGAGGGGTGGGGTGGAGTGCGGTGCGGTGCGGTGCGGTGCTTTATTTTTCTTATTAAATTTAAATTTAAATTTAAATTTTATTTTTATTTTTTAATTGTATATTTATTTATTATTAATATGAAAGAGACGGGATGAGGTGAGACACAGATGGGTAGTTGCTATTTGCCATGTCAAAGGGTTTTATCCTATGCATTGAGTGCAGGCTCTATGAGAGGTTTGTACTTTTTTGGAATTAAAATATTTTCAGAAAATTGCGTGTTGGTCCTGATTGAGTAACAAGTTGGTCCTTAATCTATAAATGAGAGGACATTGGTCCTTCACAGGTCCTCATGTACAATTCTAGTCTTGTTAAAATGACAATTACATGAAGAAAACAAGAGAGAAGATGCCCTACGACCAACTGTGTCAATAGTTCCTGAGACTAACTCTCTACTCGATCAATAGGTGCTACCTGTGTAATATTCCCAAATTCTTCTGATAGATCATTCATATTTAAAAAAGTTATTTTTGCTATACAATAGAGAGTAATTTTTAAAAAGTAACTAATTTATATATAATTTTAACCAACAAAAATTTATTTATTTTGAAACTTACTGTTTTAAATAATATTTCAAATATTATTGTGTGTAGTAACTCACATATAATTATCAATGTCACTAGGATCATAATAAGATGTATAATGTAATTCTAGTATTGTATAAGAGAAGTTAAATCGACATTGTAGAAATACACGATATTCTAATCAAATTAATAGAATACATTAAACGTTTTTTTCCAAAAGTTTGGAAAAAGCTGCAAACAAGAGGATTTTCCTAATCTTCCCTTTCGGAAAGAAAAAGCATGAAATTTCTCTAAATTTTTGTAGAGATCAGGAGATTGAATCTAGCATACGGCTCGACAATCATTCAATGTCCCCCTTTAACCTGCCATATCTAACGAATAAGATTTTTGTTGGATCATCCCATTTTGGGGGTTAGCAACCACAAGTTTTATAGTACCCGCTACTTTATTAACTTTTAAATCACACATTTCATCATCTTTCATCATCTTTTAGACTTTTGAACCAGCCCATGTCCCAATAACTCGAAACTTTTGAACGAGTTAATAACTGACACATCTATGCTCTTTTGTATCTTCCCATTCTAAGCACAGTCCTATTACAAAATGTACTCAAGCATCTAGCCTTGGTTTAAACTGTGTGTACCAGCTGACTAATCAGAGTCAACCTGTGCATGTAGTGATTATTCGAGTGAATGACCGATTCAGAATCTATTTTTTCCGATCAATAAAACGCTTGAGTAACTCCATTTCCTTAAGAACCTTAAAACTGCTGAGATAAACAAATTAATTGCATGTTCCAAATCAACAGTTCATAGAAAGCAACATCAAAATTTGGGTCCGACAGAGTTCCCGGAATATGGAGGCACTTGCTTTTCCAAGGAAAAAAGGGCACAAAGAAATTAAAACGCTTCCCTTGGCACCCTAAATAAAATGGTTTAACCATTTATTCACCAAATGATGATTGGTTAGATTCCTACAATTACAAGTGGATGCGCGAGATCTAAAAATTTCCTTATCATAGTTGTAGAAGCAGTTTTTAGCACCACCAAGTTCCAGAAAAGGAAATACGATGATCAACATTTTTAAAGCAAAAAGGCGCGATCAAAGAAAACACCAAAGTGAAAGAAGATGCTTCATGCCTATAAATCTTGTTGACATAACTATGAATTTGTTATGGAAATATGCTGTTGAATGATCCATTAATTGTGAACAAGAATGAGAAAGGAAGGGGTTACCAGTAAGAGGCCTTTGTGGTATGAATCAGGACTTTCAATGAACAGGAGGCTACGAGGAACATCCTCTTAGTCAACACCACACACTCCCATGAAAGGCTCAGCAGCTTTTGATTGCAGACAACGGAACTAGAATTTCTTACCCTTGACATGGCCTTGATTCCCCAACTTCACTCCTGCCTATTGTTCATTAGGTCTGAAATAGCAGGATGAAACAATAATTAACATATGAACGGGATTTGATGAACGGAGGACCACTTTATTTGTCAAATTAACGGTGATGGCTCCATGTAATACAAGAGGAGCTCATAGTTTCTAACCCTCTGCAATCTCCACGACATATTACATTTAGAAGTAGTGGAAGATCAGATTTTTAGTTAGATGTCAATTCTTGTTATCAGTTTCTTTTTCATGTCATGATATGAACTTTTATCCAAGAACAAGAGAATTTCAAAGCTACGAGATTGAAACCTCATTCAATGCATTGTGCCTTTACAATCTCTCAATTTCCAAGTCAACCCTGCTATAAAACACGCAATGAAATCACATTACTAAATTCCAGTTTCTTTCTTTTTAATGCAGGTCTTTTTAATTATTGGACATCATAAGAGAATCTTTCAAATTACTAGGTAATAAGCATCAAATCCAGTAGTACTAATCACTTTGCAAGAGTGCTGCTCTCGCTCTTTTCCTGTCGCTGATTAAAAAAAAAAACTTTGATTAGTAATAGTCCATTCCATTTGCTTGTATCCATAGTTTATCAGTTAGTATATCATGCACACGAACTCATATGGTCCCTAAATAATAAACATAAGAACTGATTATAACAATCCATATTTCTACAAGTACTAATTTATGCACTTACCAGTTCCATCTGACCACACCACCAGAAATTAATATGTCGAAACAATATCACTGATGACCAACCTCTGTCTTGAGTGCCTAATTATGTATTTTCTTTTCCACTTAATTCCCTTATCTCAAGTCTGTTTTTTCTTTTTCTTTCCTCATCTCAAGCTTATTTCTCTTAATGCTATCATTTTACTCCATGTGAAAAGATAAGCAAGCAAATAATGAAATCAAGGCAACCATTCTTTTAACATAAATCCTCACACTCATAATCACGACAATGAAAAATTACATCAAGATTGCACTTCTAAATGCTATTCTTTAACATAAATCCTCACACTCATAATCTCCGCAAAATAGATAAATGACATTGAATTTTAGGCTCAAACTATTCCAAGACACTAAATGCATATTTATGCGCACATAGAGATAGAAAGGAAATGAAAAAAGTACCGCTGTGGCAGAGGTGACAAAAAAAGCCGGAGCAGCGCTGGTACAATCTCAGCCTACATCTTAGCAGAAACCGCTGACTCATCAAGCAGAAGATCATCAGCTGCAGCACAACGGTTCAGAGACTGCAGCAGTGAACCAGGCATACATAGCAGCAAGGAATCAATAGTTTCGATTCCGACTTCCAATTTTAATAATATATATGGCTTTAGTGGAGATGAGAAAACTAAAAACGTACAGTAAATATTTAGTAATTGATACTAATATTTTCCTAATTCACTCCACTACTGAGTACTGACCAATTTGCACAACAAACGAACTATCAAACTCTCTTACTGGAGAATTTAAATGGGATGCCTAACACAACAAGAATCAATCTATGGAACTGCCTATCTAACTCCTCAAACTATAGGAGGCAAGAGCTGGTTTTGTGGAACTGAATTTCAATATATGCGGCTGTATCAACTTATTGAGAGGCTCCACTAAAGCCAACCAGCATATAAGCTGCTTTCTGCCAGTACCAGATAATAAAATTTGGAACCAAATATTTCAGAAGGTAAGTTGCTGCTACGACTTCTATGTGATATTTTATCAATATTTGATGAGATAATTCAACTCGAACAAATCCCTTGCTTTCTTTTAATACAAAAATACAAAGCAACCTCAAAATTTATGCAAAAATGAGAAATATATTCATCATTTCTAAAATTGTAACTCTAATAAATACCTAATTGTCAAATTTGGATTAATAAAAACATAAAAGATCTCAATCAACCCACAGTCAGATTCTCCACAAAATCCATAAAGCTCTTCAAAGCTTTTAATGCAATCACAGGCTAACAACACCAAGATGAACCTTCTCTGCAACAGAAAGAACAAAGAACATTTAGATTAAATAAATTGAATGTGCACTTAAGATATTACAGCATGCTTAGAATTGCCTAGTTCACACAGCAGAAAGATTGCAAATATCAGGATGTGATACCCCTTGGTATTTTTGGACAAACATAGACAACACGCGAAATCAGTATGCATCTAAATACTACAAAAAGTTAAGTGTTATAGAAACGTCTAACAAGGATGAATTGGATAGCAAATATTAATTTGGCCAATTGCAAGCTAGTAATGGTCTTTGTTGTACATAACATGGAGAAGGTCACCGTAGAAAGGATGGATATCATCAAGCCGGGGGAATTCCCCAATAATGGTGGACAGCTTAACATGAATGTTTTGCCTGCGTATAGTTCACTTTGTGCTTGTAAAACTGACGGATATGTGAGATGGCGTATCCCTTGTGAACAGCAGTCGGTGTTTGACATGTGTGCAGGAGAGAATGATATCAGTGAAGTCCTTCCCAGTAGTAACCACTGTAATCTTTTTAAAATTGTATTGCGCCTAGAATTCGATAAAAGCAATGCTAAACAGCGGTTCCATGTCTATTGCCGGAAGGAAACCGTTTCTTTGCATTCTCAAATAATTTCCAGTCACTTTATATAGTTTTTGTTAATAAAAGTATTAAATGGCAGATTGTATAAAAATTAAAAGAACACGAACTGGATAGAAATTAGGAAATCGCATCCAAATAATTTTTGATTGCTGTAAACCAGCACTAAGCAGCTTCTTTATAAACTATAAACGGTTAACAAAGAAGATAACATTATCCAATAATTCCCACTGATCATTAATTAGCAATGAGTTCTATGTAGGTATTCAAAAAACATATACATTTATCTGTGATTCAATTTTTCAAATTCATATTAATACACTTTATTCATTACATTTCATAGATAGGTAGGTACGTCAAAACACAGTAAGCTCTCTAAGAACCACAAACACAAGGATATTTTTCCCAAAAAAATAAAAAACCGTGCATAAATATTAATTGAGATTAAGAGATAACTTACCGATTCGATTTGTTTCTCCGTCGCCGTGACAATAAAGAATATCAAATTCGGCAAGTAAAATTGTTAGGGTTTACCTATTTCCCTCTTGACTATTAAGAGCCAAAAGATTATTATCTAAATCCAAATCACATTAAAATTCAATTTTATTTCTATTCTTTGTTTCAAAATTAGATTATACACTAATTCACCAAAAATTGACTGTGAATTCATTTTTCTCGTCTAACTGTCTGGAAAGAATTAATCGGAAAGAATTCATCAACTGTTGTAATTTAAGAATAAATAAATAAACCGTATTTATAGCATTGAAACGTGTGATTTAAAATAAAGTTTGAAAATAAAATTTCATCATTTATTAATGATTTGCCGATAAATTTTTCCCGACTATTTTAATTTTACTACGATTCAATTATTTCAGTAAGAATAATATTATATGATGCTCTAGCACTTGTCTAGATATTAGAATGGAATAAGCCCTAAGAAATTAGGGAAATGATATATGTACACTGGAGATGACATAAGGGTGTCCATAATGGACACCGATCACCCCCTATTGGTGGGGGCCCCACATTAGGAAAATGATATATGTACATTGGGGGTGTCCATAATGGACACACTTATGTCACCATCAATGTACCACGAGCAAAACCCGATAGATTAATCATAAAATTTTTTATTTAATTGAACATGTAATTTAATGACACAAGTGATGCCATATAGATCAGTGTTAAATACAAGTGGTGATGAATAGCATTATTCTTTCAATAATAATTTACTTTTCATTTTTTCATTATGTAATAAATATTGTCTACAATCATGTAACATGTACATCATTATTTACATCGCTACTTGCACTTTGTCACGTGTCAATACACAATTTGACAATTTAAAAAATTAAACAATTTTTCCCCAATCCATTTAACAACACATCAAATGTTAGGGATGAGTATACTTTAAGCATACATCTAGCATTTTTGTACTATAAAGTTTTTGTCATGTGTGAATTTCATATTATTAATTTACAATTAATTAATATTCATATTAATCTAGACCAGATAAATCTTAATTTGATTAATCTTGATTTACCTGAATCTAGATTTATTATATATGAATTTATTTCTATTTATGTATTTATGAATTTTAATAGGTATTTAAATTTATATATTAGAAAGTAATTCTTATGTATCAAATATAGCATAAAATTTTTGATCATTTGTAATTTTTCTTCATCATGAAAAATTTGAATAATAGAATTTGAGTTTTGAGAGTACAGGTTTATTATCTTGAATTTTTATCCTGAATTTTATTTTCTTTAATTCGTTTAAAATTGATCAAATCCTTTCAACAAATTGACATCAAATATTACGTTTATCACACTTATAAAGTATTTCAAAATAATGGATAATGCACGTTCAACTTGATTAGTATGTATAAATTAGCCAAACAGATGCTTAAAAAATAAATCAATAAAATCTCGACACATGAATAACAGGAAAATTGGGACACGTGGATATTCTATTCTTCCTAGAATGCTCCGACGTGGCATCCCCAACAGTTTGAATGAATGGGTAACATTCATGTCTTTGTTAATTAAACTAATTTATAAAGTGATCAAACTATATTTTATAAATACATTTTATAAGATTCACAATTTTTATTAATATTAATATATCGTCAACATGTTCCGCACGTACTACAACTTATAAACACTTGAAAATACTAAAAACATTTAATAGAATTTCAAAATTAATATTTTTCAAACAAGTCATTGTTGTTGAGGGTTATGTTTAGAAGCCCCATTTTTCTAAAATTTCGCTTTTTCTCAACACGTTTTCAACCACACATCTTTTAATTAAATAATATTAAACGTAAATATAAATTATTTTCTTAATTTTTAACCACACGTTCTCAAAAAAGCACTTCTAAAATGTATTTTTTTCCCTCAAAATAGTGCTCAAACAAGGGCTTAGTGCATTTTGGCAAATTTATATTAAT
Source organism: Fraxinus anomala (assembly GCA_903798345.1). Classification (NCBI taxonomy): domain Eukaryota; kingdom Viridiplantae; phylum Streptophyta; class Magnoliopsida; order Lamiales; family Oleaceae; genus Fraxinus; species Fraxinus anomala. The sequence goes on along the minus strand of CAIGRN010184598.1, from coordinate 41,730 downwards.
TTAAAATATTTAAACACACAGTTCTCATTTGAGCCCCATTTTTACAAGAAAATATATTTTGGAATAGTAAATTTTTTTATTTAGAAAATGCGTTATTACAAAATAAGAAAAAAAATTGATTTACGTATAAAGTTTTTATGGGATAATGTATATATGATCGAAAGTTTCGAAAAAATGAGTTCTTGAAAAAATAGGAGCCAAATATAGGCATAATTTATGGACCAAACATTTATTGCTCACTTTTATTTCGCGTAATCCGTGGGGTCCATTGATTAAATTCATTTCCAAATAATACAAAAATAATAAATCACATATAGGATAAATATTTGGGAATTTTAAATTGGTTTTTTGGAGATAGACATAGGCTTGTGAATGGTTCGAATTGGATTGGGTTGTGTTGGTTTTTAACTCAACCCTAAATTGAATAAATTTCAACGAAAATCAATCCAATTTCAGCAACCAATCTAATTGCTGAAATTGGATCAAACCAAACTAAATCGGTTTGAGTTGGTTTGGTTTCATTAGTCGGTTTGAACAATTGTCCAAGTTAAAAAAAAAAAACTCCGCCTATTTTAGGTTAAAAAATATGTATGTAAGTATGTATTTTTTTTTTATTTTTTGCTTGAGTATTACGTATTAATTATACATATATAACGTAAATGGTAAAAGGTCAATTTTTTGAAAATCATCCTATATATGTGACGGTTATCAACAAATAATTACATCAAAATGAAAAACAAGACTACAGTTGAAATTTTGAGTTTACAATAGACAATTTTTCTCGTTGCTTTTCTTTTCTTTTGGAATTTAAAATTTAAAATTTTAATATAAATATAAATATATATATATATATATATACAAATTATTTGAGAAAGAAATATAGTTATATATTTATTTATTTTTTAAGTTCATAAATATGAATTTTAAAATGAAAAAAAAATGTAGGGGTTGGGCCGGTTATTTGATGGGTTGATTGCTTAAATCGTAACCATCCCGATCCAAATTTTTAATGGCTAAAATAATATAACAAAATCGATCTTTTTGTTCAAACCAACCCGACTCAGTTTGGTTTAGTTTATTTTTTGAGTTTTTTGCCCACCTCTAAATAGAGGGATTTTAACTCTCACGATTTTTAAAATCATTTTACTATAAATTTCATCGTTGAGAGTACTGACGTATAGAATGAAATTCTATCTTTATTCTCCTTTGATTAGCCAGTTCGTTTAAAAAAATCTATTATACTATAGAGTGAATAATTTGATGGATGAATATTTTATTATTTCTTCAATGTGGATTCATTCTTCCATTTTTCGTATAAAGGAATACAAATTGAGATTCGAATCATTACTAATCATTTGACATATGAGTAATGTTATTCGGTATTACTGGTGTTATAATACAATTTCAGGTGGCACTAAATGAGATGTACAGTTAAATGAATTATTTAATATTTTTTCACATAAACTAATGTTTTAACACCTTGTTCTTGATATACTAGCATTCAATATATGCGTTTTATCCTTCATAAGTGTTGATGTAAAATTTCATGTATGAACTAGTCTAATCCACTTGTTAGAACAACTTTCATTGAGTCTCTACATTATTTATTTATTTATTTTTCGGTCGGAACCTTTGTTTTGGTAAAATAGGATTTGATACATGATTGACAATTTTTATTAATTACGAAATTTCTCCGAATTTGAAAGTGAACACTTAGGCTCAATCCAATTTCGCCATATCCATCTTCCCTTTTGTATTGATATTACAATTTTATTGTCATGTCATTCCTTTTTCCTTTCATATACCATACTAGAACATTTTATTTCATTAGATACCAATTACTATCTCGAAAAAAAAAAGCAAGTATTTCCCCTCCTTGATTTATTACTTATCGAAACCCCGTAGTTGATCCAAAATTAGATTTTATCATTTATGTGTCGACAATTTTGTGAATTTGAATAGATTTTCACATAATCGATAAAAATCTTACTAAAAATGTTGAAATTTCAAAAGAGTTTATTACGTATAATTTCAAGTTTGAAATCTATCTAAATATTTTGAAATCCATCTACTAATGAAAGTTTTATAAATTCAACCTTTGTTTGATCTTTATTTTTTTTGAAATACATTTTTTAATGAAATAATATTACACGTAAATTCAAAAAATTTCCTTATTTTTTAACAACACACACTTCATCGATCTACTATTTCAAAATGCATTTTACACCAAAAAGGAGCTTAAATAGTCCCTCAATAATAACCGATGATACCTAGATTTTAAAGGATTTAATTGAAATTCATTAAAATCTTAATTGATGACGACTATATTTTAATAAATTTCAATTAAATCAATTAAAATCTCAATTGGGGACACTTGAATTTAGATTTTTTTTTTAAAATCTATTAAAATCTTATTTGAAAAGACAGTAATCCCTCTAATTTTTTTTTATCAAAAATTTTGTCACACAAATTTGTTTGAAATACATATTTAGCCCCTATTTGGTAATCTTTTTTTAGAAAAAACATTGTTCTGAATATTAAATTTTTGGAGAATGTGTGGTTAAAAAGTAATAAAAAGTTTTGGATTTACACGTAAAATATTTTATTTTATGACTGTATAGTTCAAGATAAATACATAGAAAAAAATGTTTTGAAAGACTGGAAGACAAACACGAGCTTATTTTGACGTAGCTATACATTAAAAAAATAACTTATTCAATCATATAATTAGGAATGGAAACTTTCTTGCATAAATAATAAACTACACTTGCTACATTATGAAGGTCAATAAAGATCTCCACCTTTTTCTACTTTGTTTATGTCATTCTTCAACAGTTTCCATAATAACGAATATACTAATACATGTGATCGGTGCTTCTCGTATTCAGAACAAACCCCATGTGAGCTCGTTAGTTGTTACTTATTCAACTTGTCAACCTTATTTGGTAATGAAGAAACGGGATGATGGAAAACGATTAGAGGGCAGTGACTTTTCACACCTTCTATAGATAAAATAATCTCTAGAGGTATGAGTTAGTGAAAAGTGACTTGTTTTTTTATTTATTTACTTTCATTCGTTGAGAATTATGGAAATTGGGATTTGGCCTTTTTAGTTTATCTGAAGTTTAAGATTGTTTGCTCTAAGAGTGAAAACCGTGCATGTACGAAATTTTTTATGATAGAAAACAAAATAGACACGTTGAAGATATACTTCCTGTTTGATAGAAATTAAAAATAAAATTTTAGTATATTTTGAGAAAAGTTGATGATATGTGTTGTTGAAAAGTTTCGAATTTCATAAAATATGTGATTTAAATTAATTGTTGACTTTTGAATTAAATTTCTACCAAAATGATATAATTTGTGTGTTGGTTTAAAAAAGTAAAAATCATAAAAAGAAGCATGACAACGAATCTGTTTATAGTTGTCAATCACTATTGGCCAGTAGCGACTACTGATTTTGTATAGTAGTATTATTATCAATTTATATTTTGTCATATATGAAATGTCAATTTCATCAAACTTAAAAAATCTGAAGGTTAATTGGCGTAAACTGAAAATGGGTTTTGTATTTTGTTGACCGTTCATTTTGTGGGTAATTTCTGCTTTCACTGCTATACTTCAATGAAACAGAACGCATGTGGATGTTAGCTGTATATTTGGGGTAATGTTTTTGTAAGCTTTAAAAGCAGCTGACTTTTCCTTCTTGAGATATCAGAATTAATTTGGAATTTTGTGTTCCTCAGTTTTATATGTTTTTATTGTTTTTCTATTCATCGATTGGCTCATTATAAAAATCTTCATGAGCCAATCTCATCATTCATTAATCCGTAGATAAATTCCTTCAAAACCCAGATACATTTTGGGATTTGTGCTTCTGGGTTTCGTTGATTTCTAGACATTCTTCAATTCTTTAGGTAAATTAACTAATGGGTCACCGTTTTTACTCAATTTTGAGTATAGTTTGGCTTGTTTTCTTGTATTATTTTGTGGGCAATTGTTATTCATTGCCTAGTGTAGATCAAGAAAAAGATAGGATAATTTCTTTGCCTGGACAGCCAGAAAATGTCGGGTTCAATCAATATTCAGGTTATGTGACTGTGAATAAGCAATTTGGAAGGGCACTTTTTTACTGGTTAATTGAAGCACCTACAGATAGAGGGCCTGAATCAAGGCCTCTGGTTCTATGGCTCAATGGAGGGCCTGGTTGTTCTTCTGTAGCTTATGGAGCTGCAGAAGAGATTGGGCCTTTTCGGATTAATTCCAATGGGAAGACTCTTTACCTCAATCCTTACTCCTGGAACAAACGTATGTTGCAATTTCACTTATATTCTCAAATTTATGTTGTAATAATGACGAGTTTTGGTTTCGAATTGGTAGTTTTTCTTAAAATAATGGAAAGTTTTTGCAGTGGCGAATTTGCTGTTCTTGGAGTCTCCAGCTGGAGTTGGTTTTTCGTATTCAAATACTTCGTCAGATTTATACACTGCCGGTGACCAGAGAACAGGTACTTGTTAAAATTGTATAGACTCCATTTTTAATGATTTATCTCTATTGGAATTGGCATGTTTGATAGGAAGGTTTACATAGCAATAAAGAAGAAAAATAAGCTAAAGTCTTGTTTATTATATTCTAAAGTCCTACTCAGTATGCACTATGTTTATGATGGCCTAAAATCGGTCTAATCCAAGGAAGAAAAATAAGCTAAAATCTTGTTTATTATTTTTTCCACTCCTACAGGACTTGTGTATATAAAGCCATAAAATAAATTTTTTTGATATATCATTTTTGCTTAAACTAAACACTGAATAATTTGAATTTGGGTGTTATGTGTAGCTGAAGATGCATACAGCTTTCTTCTGAATTGGTTTGAAAGGTTTCCTCAATACAAACATAGAGAATTTTACATCGCAGGAGAAAGTTATGCCGGTTTGTAATATATACCACATTCATTTAATTTAAGCTTTATACATGAAGTAGTCAATATTACAACGAGACGACAAGCTTATCTTGCTTTTTATTAATTGATTCTTTCAGGACATTATGCTCCTCAGCTATCTCAAATCATATTCAAAAGAAACAAAGGAATTCAAAATCCAATAATTAATTTCAAGGGATTCATGGTACTACGCATGAAACTCTCGTGATCTGAATATCGTTTAGTTGACCATTATAAAGTTCATTTTGCAAAGCATTGGTTCATTCTTCTCTCGTGTTTTCGTCTATTAGGTCGGGAATGCTGTTACTGATGATTACCATGATTACGTTGGCACATTCGAGTATTGGTGGACTCATGGCTTAATTTCTGATTCTACTTACAAAGTTCTGCGGATAACTTGTGACTTTGGATCTGCTACACATCCTTCAAGTGAATGTGTTAAGGCTCTTGCTCTTGCAGAACAGGAGCAGGGGAACATTGACCCCTATAGCATTTACACTCTCCCTTGCAATGATACATCTTCACTTAAGCGCAGATTAAGGGGTCATTATGTAAGTATTTTTTTTTCCTCTTTTTTAAAATAAAAATAATAATGAACTAGCTAGACACATGCATTCAGTCATTAAATTTGCAGTTAAGTCGAGTTTTGTTTGCATTACAAACACAAGTTATGTTTCGAGTGACTGTGGCGGAAAACGTGAACTTTGTTTCTCAAACCTTGTTATAGACTTTCAGCAAATCTTTAACATATTTGTTACTCGTCGTATGTTATCTTCCCGTAATTATTTTTCTTTTATTTTCCATTCAATACATAAAATGATTCTTGGCAACTTTTCCTGTTATTTATATTGTCAGCATTTGATCGCAATGCAAAACTAGACTCTACCACACACATGGATCAGAACACATCTTCTTCCTTTCCTTTCTTTCATTCTTCCATAATTTTATCTCGAATAATGTGTTTGATTGACTTTATTTTCCATGAAAAATGTCATTTTTCCACTAAAATTCCTATTTTTTGGGTGTTTGATTGGCAATTTTTCCATGGAAAATATTTTTTTCAAAAACAAGGAAATCATTTTTCTTTAGGGAAGGGTGGTTTTTATTTTCCAGGTAATTCACTCTTTTTCTCTTTCTCATCTATCCCCCCTCTCTCATTTATCCAATAAAAAATGGACAAGTATAATATTTTTAGGTTGAAAATAAATCAATGTAACACATTTAATTAATAATTTCCATACAAATAAATTCCAGACAATTGAATTGTCTAGAATTTATTTTATTTCCATATAAATTTTATTTTTGCAATCAAACACACCCTAAATTCTTTACTACAGAGTAAATTTTGAGCTGGCCTACAGCCAACATTTTGCATAACAGGGCTCTTCTTAATTTTAGCTTATTTTAGAAGTTTGATTATTGCTTGTGCTTATGAAAAATTGTAACACGGTATTGTTTTAGCTAAACTTACACTTCTGGTTTCATATACAGCCATGGATGTCCCGAGCATACGACCCATGCACTGAAAGGTACTCTCAAGTTTACTTTAATCTCCCTGAGGTTCAAAAGGCATTTCATGCCAACGTAACAAAGATTCCTTATCCATGGAAAACGTGCAGGTGAGAATTAGAGCTTGGAAGTCTCCTTTATGCTTTTAGCATGTTTGATTGAGCTTAAAAGTTATTTAAACTTACTTTCAAGTATTTTTTTTTATTTTTATTTTCAAACATGTTCAGATAAATTAGTTTTTTATATATAATTAAAAGATGTTACATATTTTTACATTAAGGTAGGGATTTCACAACATAAATTATTTCTACTCTGACTAACAAAAAGTTTATTTATTTTAAAAATTATTTACATACAAGTAAACTTGTGAACAACAATTTTTAAGCTTAGCCAAACATGCATTGGATAAGTGGTGGCAAGATTTTTTTACGTGAATTCTTCAATTTGCAGCGATATTGTTGGCGACCACTGGGCAGATTCTCCTCTGTCCATGCTTCCAATTTATCAAGAACTTATAGTTGCTGGTGTCAGGATTTGGGTATTTAGGTATGAACCCCTCGTTTATTCTCCTTGAATCTTTACACCTTTCTCCATCTGTGTTGTTATTTTTTGTCTCTGAACTCACCAGTGCTGCCACCATCAGAAAACTGACAGAAATGCTCATGAGATGCTCAATTTTCTGATATTCGAACCTGTTATCAAATCTCATAATGATCACAGTTATATTACACCCTATGGAAAATTTACAATCACCAAACCACCATCTCTTATGATCTAGAAAAATTGAATCCTACACTATGGGTATAAAATAAGGTGGTGCCACCTCCTTCCATTTGCTCTGTTAATATTCGGGGCATTCTGTTGTGGGGATTGAGGATTTTGGAGAAGATATGAATTTCTGGTAACCAGGCAAGTTTACTTCGTGGTATTTTACAGAATAAAATGGGAACTAGTTTCTATTAGCACATCTTCCATCAATTGAGAAATTGAGACGTGCAAATGTGCAATGCATAATGTTAAAAGCAGACTTCACAATCTTAACTGGTTTTACAGTGATGGGTTTAGCCTATGGACTTTTTCCTTTAAAGAAAAAATGAGAAGCGTCTACCAGCTCTATACCATGATCGAAAAGAACTTGAGGATAAGATTTAAACCGATAACAACTAGATTTGAGTTAATAATGAATTCTTATCAAGAAATTCTTCTGATCATAAATTTTTAAATTATTTGAGCATTGTTATTAGATACTTGGAGACTGGAGTTTTAGCATAGTGATGAGCGGGTGGATGGGGTTAGCCCTTAAGTTGGGTTCAACTGCAAGCGAGTTCATCAAATTGTTGTTTCTTTGAAGAGTTCCTTTTCTCATTTTCAGTTGGTCCTTTGAATATGCATATTCATTTTATTTTTCAAGAACGATATTTGGTCTGTCCAGACTTTTTATATGACATATGACAACCTTGTCCGTGGTTCATGTTCTTGGTACAACTTGAGAAGCCAAAAATGAGTGGAGTCAAATTATCTCTGCAATTTTTTATTGTAATGTTTGTGGAAACTATCATCTTTTCTATGTGTGGAAGTTTTAAACATTGTCCGTGTCTTGCACTTGGTTATTTGCAGTGGGGATACCGATGCAGTGGTTCCTGTGACGGCAACTCGATATTCAATTGATGCTTTGAAGCTTCCGACAGTTACTAAATGGTACCCGTGGTATGACAATAAAAAGGTTAGTAGTATGAACATTAATTCGCTAACGGCATTGAATGCCATTTTCTTCTGTCTTTCTGTCAATTCTTATTTTTATGTTCCTCATATGACAACAAATCTTGGCATTTTTCCAATTTTAACAAGTATACTCGTGATCAGTATTATTGCCATCTCTTATGACACGCCAAAATTTAAAGAACAAGAATTGTCTTAAGTTAATACTACGCTCGTTGCTCGATGTATCTGAACCATTTTCTTCTCTTTTCCTTCTCATCTTCGAATGAGTAATACTATTTAGTCCCACCACTCTAGATGGTATTAAATGATAAATAGAATTAAATTAGTCATTTAATTCACCTTTCATTTAGCATATCATGTAACACCACGTAAATTGGGATTGGAACTCCAGTGGGGCCACATAGCATTATTCTCTTCGAAAACATAAATTAGCTATCATATTTATTGGGAATAAGGATTTGTTGGGCTCTTTCAAAAAGTTTTCCTTTGTAGATTGGTGGTCTTTATTGATCATTAGTTTCTCTTATAGTTTTTTTTCTTATATATGTAGGTTGGTGGATGGAGCCAAGTATACAAAGGATTGACTCTCGTAACTGTTACTGGAGCCGGGCATGAGGTACCACTTCATCGCCCTCGACAAGCTTTTATTCTTTTCGGACAGTTTCTGAAGAACAAGCCAATGCCAAGGTAAACCTTGATTCGATCAACTACTTCAAAGCGAACTGTTAAAGGTTTTAAGAAATCCTCATCTATTGTTGTTGAAAAGAAGGGAATAATAATTTCTTCAGACATAGCACTCCTTTCTCGTCTCCGCAAGTGCCTTGAAGCTTTTACGCTTGTTCTGATGCAAGAAGATTGTAAAGAGAAGATAGCTTAAAGATTTTATATCTCATAAGAATTATGTCTTTTAGTATTAACATTTGGATCAAATTCATTATTTACATAAAAATCTATCATGTAATGACTTTCTTGCAATAGATTTGTATTCATTGGCAGCATCTTCATTCCTCCATAATTATCATTTAGCTCTTGTTTGGTACATGTTAAAATTTTTATTCTCATTCTTCTACTCATTTTCAATCACACATTTTTCAATAAAATAATATTTTCCTTCACATCAATAACTTTTTCTTCTTTATCAACCACGCATTCTCCATCAATCTACTATTCCAAATACATTCTTCCAAAATAATGTGGCTCAAACACACCCTTAGCATTAATTTTTACTCGTTTCTCTTTAACTTCGAAGAATGAAGTTTTAATCAGGCAAGGCATACTTAGAGCCCGTTAGACAAGACTTATGCTTTTGTTTTTGCTTCTTGTATAAGAGATTCTTGAGAAAGGGTCAGATCAAAAATTATTCTAACACGTTCAGAAACAGTTTCGTAATTTCAAAAGTTACTTTTGACTTTTTAAAAATCGCGTAAAAAGAACCTTTAGTTACTTACAAGTGATCTCAATGCACTCTTTTTGACATAACTATTTTTTATTTTAAAAAAGTGAAATGGAGCCGGAGAGAATCAAACTTGTCAATTAACAAAGCCAAGGAAAAGATTAGATTAAGACAAAAATATTAAAATAAACCATTCCATGTCTAATCATGCTTTAAAAAACCCATACCAAATCTGCCATTAATTTTTCAAAAAATTGGTACTCAATTATCCTATTTTGTACTATTGTGTGCTCTTTGCTTGCCTTTCAACCTCTAGCGTATGAACTTGGATACCTCTGTTCTACTAGCTTCTTTTTCAATTATACTCGTAAAACCCTAGCAAGGACAATTCAAAGAACATGCTATCAAAGCCAAAGGACACTGTTCAAAGCTAATAGTGAAATTTAACGATTGTTTGACAAAGTTTTAAATAAAAGTTTTAGCGGATTTTGATATAAATTGATGAAATGTGTGATTGAAAAATTGATAAAAGACATTTTATCTTCCACCACGGAATCTAGATTTTTTCTTTTTCATTTCACTCCAATTCTTTTTCTACTTTAATAACTTCTCTTTGGACTTTAATTTCTTATTTATTAAAATAATTTTAAGCAACTAAATATATCACGACTATCTCCTCATAGAGGAGAGCTTGCTCAGCATTGAAACCACCAAAATTGAGCAAGGGATCTAATGTAAGTTGCCCCGACTTTAAAATTATGTTTTCACCAGAATATTATTTGATTTGCTAACCTTTTTTGAAAAGTGCACGATGGATTGAATTAAAGTTTTTAGTTTCACACTTTCACTCGTTTACGTTCAGCGTTTCTACCACACTTCATCCCTACTTTTTCAAAAATAGCGTTTTCACATTCGTGTTTCATTGTACTGTATTAAATTTATTACTTGCAACCTAAGTTTTACATAAAGTTTCCTTAGTGTCTAAGAAGTGCCTTTAATTAGAAATAGTTGTCGAATGTGGATGATAAGTATTTGAATACCTAAAAAGCAACTATGGAAAAAGTGAAATAAAATGAAAAAGAAGTACATAAATGGCCATTCCATGTAAAGATAAAGCAGAATCAAGAAGAAGAAGAAGAAGAAGAAGAAAAAGAAACACAAATCCTCTCTCTCTCTCTCTCTCTCTGATCACTCACTCACACACACACAAACACACACACACACACACAGAGTTCTATAGAGAGATGAATAGATTAAGTAACACAGTGATAGGTTTCTTAAATCTTTTGACTCTATTAGCCTCAATCCCAATCATAGGTGCTGGTTTATGGATGGCAAAAAGCAGTACAACATGCGAAAGTTTCCTTCAGAAACCCCTTCTGGTTGTGGGATTCATAATTCTCATAGTATCACTTGCTGGATTTGTTGGGGCTTGTTTTCATGTTGCATGGGCACTTTGGGTGTATCTGGTTGTCATGTTGTTGCTTATAGGGATTTTGATGGCCTTAACTGTGTTTGGTTTCGTTGTAACGAGCCGGGGTGGTGGCACCGTGGTGGCCGGTAGGGTTTACAGTGAGTACCATCTCGATAATTATTCTCCATGGTTGAGGAAAAGAATTAAGGATCCTCATTATTGGATGACTGTTAAGAGTTGTATTTTGGGTTCAAAGACTTGTGATAAGGTTGTTTTGTGGACGCCTTCTGATTATTCGACCAAAGACTTGTCTCCGATTCAGGTAATATACATGTTACTTTTTTTAATTGCTTAAACCTTTAGGATGATACATGAGACGTACCTAGTAAGCTTTTGATGAGAAAATGAATCGATGAATGTGTTGATAAGTTTATTCCTATCTCAATGATCTTACTTACAAGTTCGTTTCTTCTTCAATTAACGGCTTAAGCTTTTAAAGACGAGAACTAAAACATTCTAGTTTGATTGTTAATCCAAAAGCAAAAGGTACACGACTCTTCAAAATATGTTTCTGATGATTGAATTCTCCAAGAATATGAATTCCTTTTGAACGCCTTTTTTCAACTTGAAGTTCAAAGTATTTCTTTTCTGTTTTAAGTAAATATTCAAGTTAATTTAAAAATAATTTCGTTTGTTGGTTAAAATTAGAAAAAAAAGCAAGTACCGATTTTTGAATGTAACACTGCCTTAATGTTAAAATAAGTAACTCTTTTATTTATAAATAAAAAAATAATTTACTTAGTTCTAAGCTTAATCTAATTAAATAACATTAATATTAACATGTCTTCTAGTTTTGAGTATCAATTTTAATCGAAAATCAAAAGTATGTTTATGTTCTCTTCAGTGATTTGATTATTACGGTAAAAATCACATCTTTTGAGATTCGAATTCATTGAATTCTAGACATTCGTTTAATAAACGAGCAAGTGTTTGATCGTGTTATACATATCAAAAATGCGTACCTTGGATAATCGTCCCAATGGACCATTATTGATTCTCCTTTCACTTTAACTAACAGTCAGGTTGCTGCAAGCCGCCAACTTCATGCAACTATGCATCAACAACGGTGGCACAAGAATCTGACTGCTACAAGTGGAACAACGATCCGAACATTCTGTGCTACGAGTGCGATTCATGCAAGGCCGGAGTTCTCGAAGATGTACGGAGAAATTGGCAAAAAATCTCAGTCCTTAACATTGTTATGCTCGTTGTTCTCATCGGAATCTACTGCATTGGCTGCTGTGCTTTCCAAAACGCGAAAAGGACAGAATCATATTACCCTTATGGTGAAAATCGGATGCATAAAAGCCGCCCTAGATGGGATTACCATTGGTAAAGTACAGTAATTTCAAATCATAGTTAGAGAAGTTACACATTTATTTAAATTCTATCTTCATTAATATATGGATTTTCTTTGCAGGCGGGGATGGAGGTAGGAAACACCAGCTTTATTAATCTCTTTCTTTTTCCAGTTTTTCAATGCTCTTTTGGACTATAAAAAGATGGGACAATTCTGTTTTTCTTCATGCTTGCTCACATGATGTATTCAAATCCTTCCTCTTTAAATTGCTGTTTTTGTACAAAGAAAGATTTTACTTTATTTCCAAGATGATCAAACGATTCAAACCTCTAAGTTTCTTTTACTTAGTTTGCATGTTTACTAGAGACGTAAATTAGACCAACTTGGTTTTGAATAGGCCGTGCAAGGTCACTCTTGGTCGATCACGTTAGGCAGACCTAACACAACCCATATACCTAACATGTCATTTAAGGTGGTAAATGGAAGCTAAGAGATATGTCTAAAGTTTAAAATTGCAAGTGGGAGATGAAAGTTTAAAATGCAGAAAGAGATATGTCTAAAGTGAAGATAAACATTATATTTTTGTTTATTCAAAATTATGTGTTAAGTAAAGTAGAAAGGTCAATTCTTTAGCTTCTTGCTATGTGCCTATTGCCCAGCGTAGTGCACTTAGAAAGTAGACATGTCTATCCTTCAAAAGAAAAATAATATTTGTATACCCCGTGGTGTACACCTGAGGCTCCTCACATTGAGGGGTGTAAACCCGGGGTGTCTACGTTTAGCATCTCCCTCTTTAGAAGTATACTACCAACACAATAATTTCTGGGAAGATGATCGCAATAATTGATATAAAGTTTTGTATATGTTGACACCAATTAAAAATATGTCATCACTCAGCAGAGAAATTAGTAAAGTAATGAAGTTAAAAAAAAATTAGCAATGCTTTAACAAAGAATTTATTTATTTTTTTTTTTTTGTTAACCATGAGCTCAACTTTGCATGTATTGTGCTACGTTATTATGAATATCTTTGATATTTTAGAATCTAATGTTAGATTGATGATAAAGTTACTATTTTTATAATGGTGAAAGTTAACATAAATTTCTTAAAATTTTTATGATTTTTATATAATTACCTTATACAAAATGTATTGTGTAAATTATGTATCTTAATACAAACATTTGATTCTTGATAATTTACTTTCAAAATCAATGTCCAATAAAATTTGAGAACATTGGATCAAATTCACTTTCCAAACTAATGTCCAAATAAAATTTGAACTCTACATTATACTGAATTGGGAACATCGATTGAGAGAGATAAAACCATAGAGAATACAAAGGATTGGATTAAGATGGATTATGATAAATTATTTTAATATGGTATTTGATGTTACAATGCATTTGAACAGCATAAAATTAAATATTGAAAAACATAAAATTTAAGTTAATTTTCTACTTATAAGTAATTTTTTATCCTAAGTTATTTTAATATGGTATTTGATGTTACAGTGTATTAGAATGGCATAAAATTAAATATTGAAAAACATAAAATTTAAGTGATTTTCTACTTATAAGTAATTTTTTAACCTAAGTTATTTTTCACTTATAAGTGATTGCTTTACTTGTAAATGAATTTTCACGTATGAGTGAATTTTTTGTTTATGAGCAATTTTTGTATTTATAAGTACTTTTAAGTACTACGTAAATTTTGAAACTAAATTACAATTCAGTATATCAATTGACATGGAATTAAAGTTTAGAGAGCCAACAGAGACACATTAGAGGTTAATTACTCAATCAAAATTTGGGGAAAAAAAAAAATTACAACTGCATATGAATTTTGAGCCTTGTGAATAACATTTAAGGTAAAAATTACCTTGTGCTACATTGTACATACCATCGAACAAAAAATTTGAACTAAGCTTTTATTAATTTTTCTTTACTAAAACCGCTACAAACACGAATTTTTTTTATTCAAAGCGGATAATTAGTACATCTTAAGGAGGGGATCGATCTTGACCTCCACGAAAATTTAAAATAGATCCAAGAGGGTTACTTATTTTTTATTCAATAACTATTCACACATTCCATAAAATTCATTTTTAATTTAGTCACTTCATAAACATGGACCGAAGATGCTGTCGCACGAACATAATAATGAACTGGGGCCCAAGCCAAGCAGGGCTGTAACAATGAAAAGAACCCAAAAATTGGGCCATGGACAAACGTCACAAACCTAACTTGCAAAAATGAAATAAAGTAAAAGCAAAAGGGAGTTTGAGAAAACTTGGGTGCCTGCCTAGTCGGCTAGTCCGACCAGAACTTCACAAATTCCAAGAACTTGGGCTATCAGTGTCGCTGAAAGCGCGTCTATTTTTCTTCCTTCTATCTTAAAAATTATTCGTATTTTATTTAAAATAAATAATTTTTTACTTGTTCATAATCTTCGAGGACGTTAATGTGGCTCTATTCATGTAGCACTTCTCTAAAAATATCCTCCTTTGAAAACTTTGAAATTGAACAAGATGAGATGTGATTTTCGAAAAATCTATTGTGCCTATCTTTAACAAATGTGTTCGTATAAGATTTTAGTGTTTTGTAATTTTAACAATGAGCTAACTTGTTGAGAGCAATGTTCTAAAAAGTGGTGTCTTCTAAGCATGAAGCTAGAGCAAAACGTCTCACTTCGAGCTTTTTCATTATTTTTTATTTTTTGATTTTTTCACGCCTAGACGTGTTTAGTGCACACTTTTTTATGCTTTCTAAAGTTTTTTTTACGTCTTTCAACACTTTTTTATGCTTTTTCCTTTAATTATTAAATAATTTTTATACTGATTTAAAAATTTAAAACAATATTAAAATAAGAAAACTTGTTTTTACGCTTTTTAAGGCCTAGGCTTCGCCTGAACTTGTCTAGGCCGAAGTTCAACCTCCATACTTCGCCACACTTTATGCTTTTTATAACACTAGTTGAGAGTTTACATAGACATTTATGTGGCATCTTATTAATTAATGGTCAAGTAGGAGTCTGTGGTCGTAGAATTATATTGAGTCACTTGTTTTGTACTAAATTGAAGTTGAGATATTTAATTGCAACAAATTGAAGTTGAGTCATAAAATTAGTGGTTACGTTGAAAGTTCATTGGCCAAAACTGTATTTTTTTTTAGTTTCCTTTGAGGAAAACAAAAAGTTCCCAAGTATTAGCTCTATTCAGGTGAGCTTATTATAAACTTTTTAAAAGGAATAGCATAGAACAAAAAAATTGAAAGATGAAATTGCCCGACTGAATCTATGGGTTTAAAGACTTATTCGATCTTCAAATATGAAAGACTCTTCGTGATGGGACAATTCAATTCTACAAAGGACATTTTGTAAGCATAGATACAAGTAGACGATGGGCTACAATAGATATCATATGTTTCAACTTATTATTTGAGGCATTGACTTATTATTTGAGGTAACATAATTATAAAAAGTTAATGATTTAAATAACAATCTGTCACATATAATAACTAATGCATGTCCTTTTAATGCTGCCATGTAATATGACTATTGCAGTTGTTGACTATGAATAACATTATTTCGAGTAGACCGGGTCAATCACCTTTTTTTGACTCATGTGCCATCACCCAATTGGTTATTTGAGTATTAACCTAATTAGGGTTCCAAAAACTAGAATTCGTGATCTTAGTCTAGGGTTTACAAGTTGAAAGGAGCTGAAAATGAGAAGCGGCGCGTGACATAATAATAATAATCTCAAAAGAAGTGCAAACCCACCCACGCATGTCATGTTGGTGGTTAATATCTAAAGTGTGTCTGTGCAGGGTTCGAGGCAGGCTTATAGAAGAAAAGAACACAGCACAGTTATGTAACTGAGAGAGGATTTGCTGTGCTCACCTGACCTGACCTCCATGCAATACATACATACACCTTAAATATTTTAAAGAATATATTCAGGAGAGGAGGGGTGGGGTGAGGTGGGGTGCACTAGAGAGACATACATGTATGTGTATCTGACAGGAGGATTCCCACACTTAGAGACATACATGTACGTGTATCTGACGAGGATTCCCACACTTGTTCCTTCCAACTCTAAAGACGATAAAACTTTTTCCATTTTTTATATGGCCTTCATCTTCCCTTCTCTGTCCTCGTTTAATTACCATTTTCCACTTCTATGCTAACAAAGTTTTCAATTTTTGCAGCTTTATTTTTTTTAGGCTTCAACTTGGAAATTGGAATAAATAATTTGAATCTTCACATACTCATGTAGATATATATGTTACGTTGTAAATCCTAATTATTATTGTTACACGAAATAAGTATAAAAAATTAAGAATCCATATTTGCGACAAGATCGTCATGCGGTTGAAAGGGAACAGGAACCCTCCCCTCTCTCTCCATGCACCAAAATTTCATTAAGAATAGTTTAAGAATTTTACACTTACAAATAGGACGCTAGAATTTAAAAGATTTTCATCGAAAGAGAGAGGTAACACAAAATAGATCGTACGTTTTTCTATTTAATAAACTTCCTTTTTCATAGTGAATTGCTACAACAATGGACGAGGATGTAATTTCATATTGGGCGAATCGCTATAAATCTTACGTGTTCTTGTGTATTTATATTATTTTGTGATTTTGTTGCTCTCGATGCTATAGAATTAGGGTGTCTAACAATTGAAGTCATAGGATTTTTGCCTGTATATTTTAAATTAACGAATGCTTTTTAACTCTTTTTCAATTGAAATTTTGATAGATGTAAGTGATCAAGAATTTATTGGTGTGGTACTTTAGAATTATTAAATTTATTTAAGAGTAGTATTTAAACTTAAAATCTTTATTAAATCAATATAATATTTAACTTAAAAAACATTATATTGATCCAAAATAACGAAAGATAACTTTAGTTTCAAATATGTAAAATTGCACCATTGCTTCAATTTATTGTTCTAGTATCAAGTTAATTGATCCACAACCTCAAACTTTTAACTTCGTGAAGCTCGATTTCATTTCTCAACTTTGTCAATGGCACCACTTAACAATGTTACAAATAAATTCTATAATTGAAGATTGATCTTTCAACGATATCGAAACTAACTTGATATTGGAATAACAATTTAATGACTAGTGATATAATTTTCTACATAAAATAAAATCAATTTTAATGTTTCATTATTTTAATTCATAACACATGATGGATCGATCCATGTGGGCAAAATTATTTATTTTAACTCAGACTTATATAGTGCATACAGTAAAGTGTTGCATTACAAAAGGATGGATCTTGAGAGCACTTTCTTAGTTTATTATAAAATAATTCTCATAAAAATTTGGTGCATGCTTTTGCTAAAAGGATATGTCTTTTTCTTGTAATTAGTTTTCTCATATGTCATTTAGTGCATAACTTTTGTGCTGTCTTATGCCCATAACAAGTATGTAAACAGGCTGTTAGTAGCTCCATCTGAAGATTCTCAGTGCTACTTGGATTCAGTGATTGACTGAGAATTTTAATTGATAGTCCATGTTAACTCATCATCAATTTAAAAATTTTAAGAGTTCGTTTGACAAGATTTTTACTTTTGATCATACTTCTTGTAGAAGAACTTCCTAAAAAACTACCTTAAACTAGTTTTCTAAAAATATTTCGTCTCATATTTGAGTTTTCAAAAGCCATTCCAAATGAGCATTATGACACTCGGAGATTAAATGTATTTATTTATTTTATTTTATTTTCTAGTATATTCACTCATGTACAAAATCTTATAATTCATTTGTTGACGCGGAATAATGTATCATGTGCATCGAATTTATTTTTCATCGAGTTGTAACACTAAAATTAAATAATCATGCTACATGTACATTAAGTTTGACATCATGTGAGTTGGCAAATTTTTGTACATAAGATCTTCCTACATGTTCATCAGAGATTATGTAATGGGTTACATAATACCATATGTCATTTTATCATTTGTTAGTTTAAAACACGTCAACATTTTCACCAAATATTTTTCCTTCACATCATATTATGTAACCCCTTATTTACAATTTCGATGTATAAGTAGCAAAATTCTTAATTTTTATAATAACATTTTTTCGAATCAGTGGCTAGATTTCCTACACATTGGGGGATGCTAACCTTGATGTCAACAAGGAATCTACAAGAAGCATAATTCAAAATTAAATTCCTTGATTGGCAGTGAGGCCCTTTTTTACTAGTAATGTTATTTATCATTGATCGAATATGGGTGATGTGACAACTTATTATCTTTCACATCTCTCTCTCATTCCCTCACTCACTCATAAAAATTAAATTCTACAATCCCATTATTCCAAATGGACTCTCACATTATCGATTTTTCATCATTATAATGATAAATGACATTATTTTTTTTACTGATGAATAGTAACTCTACAATCGTAAAATCGACTTATTTGTTATGAGAAAAATGTTACTGAAAATTCATCACAAATATTGGCTAATTTTGAGAAAGAGACGGATTTTGTAAGGAAAAAATCATTACAAATTATTATTCCTTGTGTGGTGTTATAACAACTTAAAAAATTAAAAGAAATAAGATTTAAGAATATGGACAATGTCTCTAAAACTCCGTCATGCAAATATTGGAAAATATTTATGCAATAAGAAAAGGTTGAAAATTTAGTAAATTTTAAAAAAATAATGTGTCAAATATTTAAACATAATAAATTATATAAATGATAATAAAGAAAAATGGAAATATTCTTTCTTAGAAAATCCGTCCCTTATATCCAATATTTATAGAAAATGTTTAACATTGTTGGCAAATTATATATCTTTTTTTAATTAACAAAATAAATATCTTAATCCACCATTAATATAACTTAATTTATTGACAAAAAAACTGGGAAAATATTAGCTACAAATTACAATCCATTGATTTTTTTTTTTTAAAATAACAAAAGTATTACGATAAGTCAGTAACTAAATATAACGATCACTAATTGACAACCTCCTAATTTTAAAAAAAGGTTTTTGGTGAATTTTCTATCTCCAAATCCGTTTCAATTTTTTTACGACTCTTTTTATGTATGACTAGGTAACTCTAATTTACTAAGGCCCTGTTTGTTTTCGAAAAATCAGATTTTAATTCAAGTTAAAATCCAACAATCAATATTAACTACATCTTTCATGGGTCCAACAGCTTTTCAACCACACATTTCAAAATTTTAAAAATTTAATTTTAATATCCACCAAACACCCACTAAGTCTTGTCGATGGAGGTTAAAATGAGATTTTAACGAATTATATGATAAAAAGTTAATGAAATACGTGATTAAAAAATTGTGGATCCATGAAATATGTGTACGAAACGGGGCTAAAAAGAAAAGGGATGTGTACTCGTTTAAATGGTTTTCTTCTTCGACATTCAACTATTTAACCAACGTGCATCAGTTAACTAAAATGCAAACATACCAAGTTAGATGAACTGAGGTTACGGTTTCGATGTGACCCTGGCCGCCGGCCGGTGTGAAAGACAGGTGCAGTACGTGTCTTTAGACTTCATGGAACAATAAACTGAACTTTTAATTCTAATTAACTTAGATAATTTTTGTTTCTCTGGGATTTTTTCAGTTATCCATCTTTATATTTATGTAAACATCTTACAACATTAAGCATCCGATTGGATAATAATTTATAAATTCAGTAAAACTTAAACCGTAATTTTAATCTCGAATTCATAGCATTACTCATTATTATTCACACATTTAGTAGGATATAATATAATTCTTCTTTATATATATATATTACTATGTTATATTGTAATAAATGAGAGCAAAGCGATGGTATACACCATACCTTTTCAAAAAAAAAAATTTAAATCTTGAGTTTTTATTATTACTAACCCAAAAAATAAGCAGAAAATATAAATTTTGGAATGAGGTAACTCCAACCAATGATAAAACTAAAGTTGGAATTAATTCAAAATTTCGCGTCCTCCTCTTCATGTATGGTGTAAGGTACTTTGTTGCCTCATTATCACTTTCATAGTTACTTCCATCATGGGAATAAGTTAATATCGGCGCAAATAGCGTCTTAAGTATATCCTGCCCTTCTCCTCTATTGCAGCCATGTAGAGAACTAAGCATTGTTTGCTTTGGATTAAAATCCAATTAAAATTTCATGTCAAAGTCAACAATTAATTTTAACCACACATTTTATGGGGTTCACAATTTTTTAACCACACGTTTTATCAACTTTTATCAAATTTTATTAAAAATCTGATTTTAATCTCTACCAAACAAGGAATAAATGTCTCCATGAATATAATGATATTATGCATGCATTATACTTGTAGAGATGTTTATAAAGTTCAAAGTAAATTAATGAACATTAATGTATAGAGTAATAAGAAACTAGTACATAGCTAATGATGTATTTTCAGTTATAAATATAGTAGCAAAATTCAATTTAAACCCTAAAATTGGAGTCTTAAGAGTAGTAAGTAGAAAACAAATCAATAACAAAATGGATGGCAAGAGGTATTTAGATCTTTTATTTTTTACACATCTCCCAGTGGATCATTAATTTTATATTAAGCCCGTCTGGTAGCAATTCAAATTCAAATTTTAAATTAAGTCAAAATCAATATGATTTTAATCACACATTTTATAAATTCTAAAACTTTTCAACCACACATTTAATTAACTTTTATTAAAATTTACTAAAAATCTAATTTTAACCCCACCAAACATTGGCGAAGTGTGACCAATTATCATAGAAGGGCATATATATGCCCAACAAGAAGGACTAAAATGAAAAGAAAAGAATTAATTGATGAAATGGTGATGCTCTTTAGCTTTCTACTTATTTTTATATTGAAAAATAAGTAGAGAGATGAAGAATCCATGTCCTCCAAACACTTGGAGACAAAGGAGGTTCAGAAGAGAAAAGCAAGGCTCTGCTTTACGACCCAGAAAAGGAGATTTCAAAACATAAGCTTAGGAAATTGCGTGGTTACGAATACAACCCTATATTTACTTTCACTTTCTCTTTCTCTCTATATGTATATATATAGTGGCAATTTCACTTCCCAACCCTACACTCTCCTTCTTTTCCTCACATGGAAACCCCACAGCAAAATTGAAGCCATTGGTTCTATTAGGCCATGCATGATTCGTGCCATTTGAATCTGGTGATTTTCTCTTTTCCTTTTCATCAATGGATTGAAAAGTTTGTGGGGTTTTCTTGAGTTTATTTCTTTAATTTTTGGGCCCAGTTTGATCTTTCAAATCTCTCTTCTCCTCCCTTTATATACCAGTTCTTAATCATGTTTCTCCCCCCAATACCTTCACCCATCTCTATATATGTGTGTTTATATATCTGGCTCTCCCTTGAGGTTGTTCAAAGTACAATCTTGATTTGTTTAGATTATGATTGATGGGTAGGAAAATGGCATTCCATAAGCATATTTTTCGAGCAAAAAATACGAGATTTATTGATTTTTATCAGCATGTAGACATATACATACATATATACGTATATGCCTGGCTCCCTGTATGCCATTTACAGAGTCCACCGGAAAGTCGATGGCCCTCCGTGGATGGCGTATGAGGAGCCAAGCATATTCATAAATCGTATATATGAATCCAATTTTTTAGGCTTTCATTTCTCAGCATCCCATATTCTAAATCCTCCTGCAAAATATATTCCAGGTAAATAACTACTCTTCCCCCCACCCTACCCCAATATTTTACAGTATTTTGTAGTATATAATAATGCTTCATTTTTCTGGGAAATGATTCCAACTTTTCCATGCGGTTTCTGTCAGATCATTTTATATGTTACAGTTTCCGATGAGGCATCGAATATATGTGTGTATAAAATACAACATGAAAGTTACAACCTATCTAATGCCCAATTACCCCCGTCCTATGGAACTTGAACTGCATGAAAAACTAAAATTTTCTTCAAAATTTGGCAGTTTTGATTTTAATACATATCAAGATGAAGCCCAGTTTACGATTCTTGGCAACATTTTAGACTGTTTAGTATTTTTTTCCCTGTTGCATTGATAAGATCAAACCCAGGTAGTCCACAGCCTTCTTGTCTTGTGTATTTGTAGCGAAAGCTGAAGCAGATGTTTTCAGGTTCATCTGCATAAGATTTAGGGGCAGGGTTTGAAGTTGGAGTATATGGATTCCGGAGAAAGTATAGACAATGATGATACCTGCTATAGCTAGAGAATATCGTGCACAATATGGACCACTACCCCCACCCCACCCCACCCCACCCCACTCCCTCTGTTGGTCAGTAAGGAGAATAATATACGGTCAAAAAAGACATAAAGAAAAGGGACCACCTTTACTATCTCCTGAGATCAATTGGATTTGGGAAGAAACAAAATCTCTTATCCACCACACACACACTTACACCAAGGGAGGGGAGGGGAGGGGAGGGGAGAAAATAAACCCCAGCCCACTACGTCCATGCATACATTCCCCAGGATAATTCAGCTTTGTCTAAAAAGGAGAAATTAGTAGCGTGGCTGCTTCACTTCTCTTTTATATTAAAAATATGTTCAGGCTGTACTTAAATCAGATTCTATTCCCCGACTTCGATAATATATTGGACAAACAAACTTTGGAGCGTGTTTGGTTTGTACAAAACATAAGATTAGTGTCCTTTTCTTGTTTGATAGAGAGTCTAAATTCTCTAATCCATGCTCATTATATCTTACTCCCGGACCAAGATCATGGCAAATATATATTATAGTACACCTGAATGTGGAGAAGGGTTTAATATCATTACAGTTTTTGTATGGAAATATATGAGAGAATTGATCGTTTTGATTGATATGTGGAGTAGGGTTTATTATCATTAAATTTAATAATGCTCTTTATTACAAGGGGTAAGAGTAATACTCTCTATCTATAAAATAAATATTATGCATAATAGATACATCTTTAAATTTAGAAAGTAATTTGTTTTATACATCTAACATTGCTATCTATTTTCGGGCTCTTCATTTAAAAAATATATATTTATTGATTTCTTATCGTCTTTTATTTAACAATTTGTTTTATATGTCAATTATCAATTAATGTAAATGTGATTGAATAATTTGAGAATTAGAGCATTGAAATCTATAACTTATTAAATGCAATCATTATAAAGTAAGAAATATGTTGAAACTTAAGTATTTACTTTTTAAATTAGAGAAAATCTTGTATTTAAAGAATCTTTTAAAAATGCTCTTAATAGGGTATTCAATCGGGACTTTTAAAGATTTTTTTAAATGGATGACTTTTGTGGATTTTATGAACATTTAAGTTATTTATATGGATTCGTTAAGAATTAATAAAGGTATTCCATGGACTTCTGTAGAATTTGATTAAAAATTTTTAAATACTTTTTCATCTTGCAATACATGAAAAATTGCAATATTTCTTACTATCTAATTAACATTTTCGAGAATTGAGATGCCACAAATTTTTTTTTTTTGGATAAAGTCACTAGTCACGACCTAGTTATTCAATTTTTGGCGTAAATAAAATAATAAAAAAAAATTTACATCAATTTCAAAGAATATAACCAATTTTTTTTTCTCGAAATTAACATCAACTCTAACAGAAATTGTTCATAACTGGGAAAAAAAAAAAGAAAAAAGAAAAAAGAATAGATTGATTATATGGAATTCTACATTTTGAAACAATTGCATATAATTTCAATTCAAAAGTAAATATGTGCATATAGGATAATCATAAATCGATTACAGCAAATGAATTGAAAATACATGAGAAAATTCTAGAATTAAAATAAAAACACGTTTTTTTTTTTTTTGGACTTTAAAATCTTCATAAATCTCAAAGTATACGAGAGATTTTCTTTAAGATTTGCTACTTAAATTTTTCATCAAAAAGTCTTCAAAAGTCCAGTATGTAGAGAATTCTTCACAAGTCACCGTCTATTTAAATACTTCATGATTTATAGAAACTTCTAAAAAGTTTCAATTCAATACTCCATGACTTTTGGAAACTTTCTAAAAATCTATAAAAGTCTCAATTGAATATACCTAAACATTTAGAGAATTTTTAAAAGTCTCAATTGAATGTATCTAATTTTTTTAAATTTTCAAAAGTTTTTGAAAGTCCCAAATGAATGCACTCCCTTTAGTTTCACAACTTTTAATAGGAAATTGTCTCGACGAGGACATGTCTTTGAGGGTTTTATATACCCGTGTCGTTATATCATACAAGAAATAAGCATGGAGCCGTAATTGGAACTTGCATTCTTTAGATTGTTTACATGGTAGCTTGATTTGAGTCACGGAGTTTACTAAGCAACCACTAGTTACAAAGCTCCACTAAAGGTGTCGAGAGGACTATTTTAGGTGCAAAACAATATCCCTTATTTGAGGAGTTGAGCCGAAAAATGGCTTGATGAACCGTTCTGTTCGCCACGCACCGGCCCCATTCGCTAGCTTATTATGGAAGGGTTCTCCTCGACATGATCATGCACGGGTGTGACATCTTCCAGTGTCGGAAAAAAATTGTTAGTGTACCAGTGCATAATGTATTAATAATATTGTAAACGGACTAATATATTTTTTGAATACAAAGCGGATTGCAAGATGATCTGATGATGGCAACAAAAAATTCCACATAGTATAGTTTCTAATGCTTGTTCTGTAATTTAAAGAAGAAGATCATTATTCTATGAGTTTTTATCTCTGGATTTTACATCATCCTACGCCAAGTGCAAATCTTTCAATGGGGGAAGTAAAGAGAGTTTTGAGACCCCGGTTGTATGATAGCAAACGGGTCGAGCTGCTCATCAGCTTGTGGGCTCGACTCATCCCGACTTGACTTGTGGATGGTTTGGGCTCGTATAGAGACGAGTCATGTATCAAGTCAAGTTAATTTTTTATTTTTTTTTTCACGAGCCTATTTTGATGCATGGATTGGCTCATTTTTTCTTCGTTTTTAGATTTATTTTATTAATTTCTTTTTAAAAAAATATGAGCCATCTAGATCAAAGGGCCTAGCCGAGATGAGTTCAGCTGTCTAAGAGCTGGCTCGACTCGACTCGTTGTCATCCCTACCCGGTTGTGGGTCACTAAAGATAGATGGGCCAATTTTTTGAGTAAATGGGCCTTGTTAAAAAACTTAATGCTTGTTTTAATATTCTTGTGAATCCTTAATTGGGGCTTTCTTACCGGACTTGAGCTAGCTTAGTCCATTATCACCTCTACTCAATTTTGAATAATTGAAGGTTGTTGGGCTTGAGTTTTTAGTAAATGGGCCTCGTTAAAACACTCAAAGCTTGTTGAGAAAATTAGGCTCACTAAACTAAAAAAATATCAAATTAGATTTATACCCTAAAAATATTAAAACATCTCAAGATCGTATTTAATACGTCTTTAAAACCCCAAACCGATAAAGCCAGTTTCTCCACCATCTCTGCCTCCATCCATAATTTTTTCTAGTCTCTATTTCCCTATACCACAATCGATGACATTCAGCAAACCCACAGATTTTACACCCTTAAACCCCCTCAAAACCATTATATTCTCTGCTATCATTAAAAAGTCATCGAATCTCCCATTCACTATCTTCGATGCTAGTTTGGCATAGCACTTCAGCTTCCTCGATTGTCTCATCGAACAGTGGATAGAAGTAGAGATGTAGTAGTAAATGGCTTGGGTTTGTGCTTAGGCTTGGGTTTGCTGTGGTAGCAGTTACGTCGACGAAGAAAGAGGAGTGACAGTGGTTATCAGCGGCAACAGGATTTGGGGGGATAACAATGAAGGAGGTGAGGATCAATAATGGATCTCTTATTTCGTGGCCAACCGTTTTCAATTGGGAATTGCAAAAGCAATTTTTCAACTTATTAGCGGTTTTGTCTGAGATTCTAAGTGAGTGCATTCAAAACTTTCTCCTACTCTTTTCTAGAAATATGAGTATCCTTTTTATAATATGTTAATGAACAAAATGTTTATTACTGACTTGCTCCTACAATATGTTGTGGAATATGAAGGTTGGTGGTTTCACTTGCTGTATCCATAATCTTGAGTAGCAGTAACAACCTTCGACTTATTGTAGCTTCTACAAAACGTTTGAGTTCGTCTTGGCTAATTTATCACTATTTATCTATCATCACGAGTATAGAACCCACCAACGAACTAATTGATGACTAAATTGTGTTGTGTTAATGATACTGTATGAATTAATATTTTGTAATCACAAGATATCATACTCACAAATATTCAGCCCGTTTGTTTCCCATTTCCTATCAACAAAAATGAATTTTTGTACCCTTTTTTTCTAACTCTTTGAGGACAGTGTGAGAGAAAATGGTCAAAAAAATGGTTACACCTGTTTGTAAGGGTAGGAAAATGCATTAAAATGAGATGAAAATTGGAAACAAATAGAAGCTCAATAAGCAATTGAAACATGATTTTCATATAAAAATAAAAATAAAAAGAAAACAAAAGGTTAGCAACAGTCTGTTTATATAAAGACACTGCTTTAACATGATGTCTTCAACATACTTTATTTTTGCAACGACATAACAACATCAATAAAATGTTGTCTTCAAGAAAATTGACCAAAGAGATAACATGTAAAAGAAATTCAACCATCTCCTAAAACTCTTATAAAGTTTTGATTGATATTAAATATTAGTAGTCATTTTTTGAAGTGTTTGTCATTTTTTTTTGTCACTTTATTGAACTGATTTCAAGGTCTTAATTGACTTTATGTCACATTTTTAGTGTTTGTCATTTTTTTTTTGAATTTCTATTATTTTTTTAGTATGTCACTTTTTTAATTTTTTAAATTTATGTTACTTTTTTGAAAATTTATGAATGCAACTTGTTAGAGATTCTTCACATAGTAAAAATTAGTAAGATATTGTTTGCCGTTGAATTGATTTAAAGATGTTTGGCGGTAAATGGAGAAAAATGAAGAATGATGGTCATGTCACTTTTTATCACTTTATTGATCTGATTCCAATATTTTTATTGGTGTATTTTTGAATTTTTGTCACTTTTTCGAGTGTTTATAACTTTTTTGAATTTCTGTAACTTTTTTTTAGTATTTGTCACTTTTTTTTAATTATATCACATTTTTTAGTATTTGTCATTTTTTTCTGTCATTTTCTTAAAGATTTTGTCACTTTTTTGAGTTACAAACATTACTTTTTAATAAAAGTATGTCCATTTTTAAATATAAAAAAGCGACACTTAACTTTAAAAAGTGATATTGTGTCACTTTTTAAATAAAAAGAGTGACATTTAATTTTACACAATATTTTTTACTTTCAAAATAGTTTTAATACAATTTTTCAAAAGACTCATAATTTTAGAAGTATTTTTGTAAGTTGTCCTTCATTTAATGCTATTTGTGTTAAATCTCGAAAAGGTTTTGGTTTGAGATCGTCTGCTTGATTAAGGCCCAAAAATATGGAAAAGCCCAAATTCAGTACCAAACACGGAATTCAACGGCGGAATTCAACGGGTTTTAGTTTGGTCATCTCCCACATTAAGCCCAACTTTCACGGGCCAGTAATATAATTCAATGGGTTTTAGTTTGATCCATCGTCGCATTTGCAATATATGCCAATATCTGCATGAAAAGGTTAGACATCATCCGCAGTCACTGAATTTTCAGCAAAATTCCAATTAGAATATTATGTAATTATGAATTAACATATCATGCAACAATGACGTATAAAATTATAAGAATGAAAATATCTCGGTCCCGCCCTGCATTGGCCCATCTCGATGGGGGAATTGAAGCAAAGATGGAAAAGGAGACATGGTCACCACTACACATTGTATTTACAAAATAATGTAAATAATTCATAAGAATAAATAAGTAAAAATGGAGCGATAAAAGGATTTTAAATATATGTCCCGTCTCTCAAATCGAGGTGGGAGTCGAGGAGGGTCGTCGCGTTGTCATCTCTATAAGATCAATTACAGTAACATTGCCCATGAAACAATTATTACCAATTTTGGAGATGGCGTGTGACGATGTAGTGAAATTTGAAGCAAAAATTAATATTCAATTACTTAATTTGAAATTAAATTGAAACATAATAAAATTTAATAACTCAATTAAAATTTCATTGAAAGGTCAAATACGGCATATCAAATTTACCCACCTGAAATGCTTGTATCTCTCACTCCAGCTAACTTTTGATATTATGTACGCATTACGATTATTTTGATAGGGTTTCATACTAGTTGATATTAATTTTGAATACATTGAAGCACGCTTGTATTTATTATTAATTAGATCAAATTTGCGTTTTAAAATATTAACCTTTATTCGATCTCATTCCTCTCGCATCGAGTTCAAGTATACCGTCCTTTCTATTTTGATAAAATAAATAAATAAATTTCCCACTTGTTGTAAATGTTTTTCAGCAAACTTGATTAGTTAAAGTGAATTAGAGTGGGATGGCTAACTTTTTAAAAAGTATCCAATTCAATAAAATAGAAGCATGTCAAATGGTTATAATTGATGTGGGTTATTGTGGATGATTGTTGACTCCACTCAGTTCAAAGCTTGCCAAGGAAGTTCCAATTCTTGATATCATATGGGGCCTATATGCCACCTTTAAACTCATGCAAATCTCCCCCAGCCTTAGAATAAATAAAGTGAAGAACAAATAAAAAAGAAGTGCACACACACAAAAGATTGGTTAGGATACCTTTGGGACTTTTTTTCTCTTTGTATAATTATTAGTTTAAGAGGTACCATGGGCAACTAGTTTCTATTTCTCGAACTTTTCGTGTCGTACATTCATTGAAAAACTGAAGTTGTATATTTTGATTTTTAAAATTTACGTTTTCGAATAACATTTGGATCCTAAAGTTTGATTACATACTTGTAAAATGGTGATGTAGACACTGGTCTCGACAAAGATAAATAAAGATATAGGTGTTGATTCAGCTTTGACGTGTAAATTAAAATATAAGTTGGCAGATCTTCTAATTAGCTTGTCAAAAGAGATGATCGTAGAATGCATTCATTATGAGACGTTAGAGACGGCTGCCGTCAATATAAAAATTCATCGAATTTTCGTTGGGCATTGTGTTTGTCCATAGGCCATTCAATTTATTGTCTTATAGGTCAGAAATATTCTTTAAAGTCGGACATTAATTTGTCGTTGCATTTCGTTGACCTAAGTTTGTGGTTGGAAAGAGCTCATTGTTCATCAATGTTGTTTAGTATAATCAAGGTATCCAAACTTAAAATTCAAGTAAAATACACTCATCTTCTTTATCATTGATATTTCATTTTTAAATTTTTCGAAGTGATAACATTTTAACAAATCTAAATTGACTAGTTAGTATATTCTTGAAACACAAGCCGCCATATATCAATTATTGTTGGTATTTTTCATGCAAGAAAAAAAAAATGAAAATTTAAAAACTCGAGGCAAAATCAAATGTTAGGTAAAGAATAATTAAGAAAATGTTGGGTGTCGGGTGCAAAATTTCAAAGGGTCAGTAAATGATGGTGAGATAGTTTACTGACTTATGGGGGGGTCCGGGTTTGGTTTTGGTGGGTTCACACTTTCACGTTATGAGGTTTGACCCGAAAACCTCATGCGGGCCAAATTGGCATGGAATTTATCGCCTTCACTTGGAAAGATTACTGATTAGCCGCTATTATCCGTGACTTCCGCCTACCTCGCCGCTCAGTATTACTGGCTATACCCGGTCATCGAATCTCACTTCTTTGACCTTTTTTGTCTTCCTCAACTACGCCCACGCGCACTGCCGTAACGCGTCTAATATTGAATTTTATATGTTTTCTTTTAGTCATAAATTAGATACGATGTTATAGGTCGACCAATTTTATCACTAAAAAAAATTATTTTTATTCATATGTCTTTTGAGAGTCACGAGTTTTACTTATTTATAAATTACTTATTCTTATTTAATTCATAATTTAAATATATTATAAACTAC
This sequence comes from Fraxinus anomala, assembly GCA_903798345.1. NCBI lineage: Eukaryota > Viridiplantae > Streptophyta > Magnoliopsida > Lamiales > Oleaceae > Fraxinus > Fraxinus anomala. The sequence goes on along the minus strand of CAIGRN010184598.1, from coordinate 11,421 downwards.
TCGTGAACACGCTTTTAGTATCATTTGTGCAAGAAAAGTAGATAAAAATTAAAGGTTTTTTGAAATTATAAAAGTTTTCAAATAAAATAATACTATCTAACATCCCATCTTCAATTAGGTGATTGTGTGCATTCGGATTCATTGTTCAACAGAGTTCGCAAATGAAAACTATAGCCGTGCGCATCCGAAAAATGTGTGTGCTTAGAAATATCAACATGTTACTCCTTTGAACGAAGAAAAATAGTTTTATATAATTGGACATGAATGATGAAAGAGGACATTGTGACACTTAGTTTTGCATATATAAAGTAAAAAAATTGTATTAATTCAAAAGGAAAATTGCGTTATTATCAAGAAAAATTAGCAAAACTTTAGGCGTGCTGTTCGCGTGCACTACGCATAAAAGTTAAGACAAAAAATTTGGACAGAAACTTTGAAACCAAAAAACGACAGATAGCGAACAACTAAAAAATACAAGTTGGATACAAAAATGAACAAAAAGAAGTAAAACTTGAAGACTAGGAGCACGTAGACGTAGTTGCTAATGCATTCTTCAATTGATTCTTTAGATGGGAATTGGCAACTCTCTGTCAGTTTCTCAACATGATGGATTGCTTTGTCCTCCTTACAAAACTGCTCGCACTATTTGTCATTGATGCCGGAAGTACGTATGCTGTAGCACAATCCTCAAACTTACTATCTCTTGCTTCATTTTGAGCTCCTAAGACACAGAACAAAAATTTCTGTCGCTGAGAAGTACAACGTCGTGAAATTTTCTAGAAATATTGAATCAAAAGGAAAATTGCATTTTTATAAAGAAAATAATATAACTTCATGCGTGCGACTCACGTGCATTACGCATAAATTGACACTTTGAAGTTGAAATAATGCCTGATAATTGATAATCTTACTTATTTCATAATGTGAGGCACACACACGACGATTTAAGATTAGATTTTGGACAGAAGCCACAAATGCCGAATAGTGAAATATTTGGAACAACTAGAAAATAAAACTTGGAAAGAAAAATGCAAAAGAAGATAATTCAACATACAGGCTAGTAAACGAACCTTCTGTTGAAAGCTCTTAAGACTGGGAACAAGTAGCTGCTAATGCATTGTTCCATTGATTCTTTAGGTGGGAATTGACAATTATGTATAAGTTTCTCAACATGATGGATTGTCTTGTCCCCCTTGTGAAACTCTTCCCACGGTTTGTCATTGATACGTGGAACAATGTTACAGGAAAATGCACATGAGAGCTTACCAAACGCTATACCCAAACCAACTGAGGGAAGTCACATCATGGCAATATTTCATTGAATCTTGGACAAAAAATGGTTAAATAACCAATCAAGTGTTGCCATCTCGACACCTACAAAATTACATGTGTATTTCCACTTACAATTATCATTTATGTGATGCATGAAGTTCATTTACATTATCACGATTCTCAATGTCCAAATCGATCAAATTTACTATTTCTCCATCATTTTGAGCACCTAGGACCAAAAAAAAAAAAAGTCTAGATAAGAATTTTTGTAACTGAGAAGTACAATGTCATGAACTTTTCGAGGAAATAAATTGAATAGATACAAAAGAAAAAAAATCCATAGAGATATTACATTATTATCGACAAAAAGTAACAAACTTTAAGTGTGATTTACGTGCATTTCCCGTGCATACACAAAAATTAACTCAGTTAAGTTTATAATCAATATATTACTTATTCAATGACGTGAGTTGCACGTAACCATCTTTTGACAAAAATTTTGGGACGGAAACATTAGTTAACTACAACCACAAATGCCAAATAACCAAAAAAAATTGGAACGACTAGAAAATAAAAGTTGGAGAAAAAAATGCAAAAGTAAAACTTGAACGGGGCTCTAGTTTTCCTTAATTTATAAGCATGTGTAGTCTTCCAAAAGCATTTCACCACATAGGGTGGAAAATATGTAATTGCTGATGTATTCTTCAATTGACAACTCTTTATGAATTTTTTAACACGACTGATTGCCTTATCCCCACTCATGAAACTCCTCTCGCCGCTTATCAGTATCATATGTTGAAGTGAGAAATACAAGCACAATCTTCAATGTCGAAACTAATCAAATTTTATATCATTCGATCATTTTGAGCACCCAAGGCAAAGAACATAATCCAGATGGAAATTTCTGTGAGAAGTACACCTTCATGAACTTCATAGGGAAAAATTGAATAAATACAAAAGAAAACAATTTATAGGAAAATTAGATTATCATAAAAATAGCAAAACTTTAAGCATTACCCGTGCACACATCAAATTAAGTTTATATACTCTCATAATGAGTAATCTTAATTCATAATGTGAGGTGCAAGTGATCGTTTTGACCAAAAAAAAAAAAAAGGATGGAAACCCATGTTTGATCCCCATTTTTTGAAAATTCATTTTCTTTTTAAATTTATTTTCAATCACACATTATTCTAATAGAATAATTGTACACATTTTTTTCATACTTTTCAACTACAAATTCTTCAAATCAAAATCTATTAACCTCAAAAAATAAGGCTCAAACAGGCCACAAACGGCAAATAATCAAATATATGGAATTACTACAAAATAAAAGTTGGGAGAGAAAATTGTAAAAGAAGTAAAACTTGAAGATGTCTGCTATAGTTTTCCTCTATCGATAAGACTTGTAGCCTTTCAAAAGGCATTTCACCATATATAGGCTAGAAAAGAGCTTTCTGGTGAGAGCTTTTAAGACTAGGAAACAAGTAGTTTCTGATGAATTTTTCGATTGATTTTTTTAGTGGAAAATGCCAATTCTTTATATGTTTATCGACGTGACAGATTGTCTATCCCCCTTACAAAACTCTTCAAAGTGATTATCATAGCACAATTATAGGAAAATTGCATTATTATCAAGAAAAAACAGCTAAACTTTAGGCACATTCCCGTGCATTATCCATGCACACACACAAAAAAAAAAAAAAAAAGGCTCATTTAAGTGTAAACAGTGCATGATAATTAGCTCTTGTTTGATGACTATTATTTTAAAAATAATGTTTTGAATAGTGATTTTTAGTGGAATGTGTGATTAAAAAGTAGAATTTTTTTTTTTTTTTTGTTTACGTACAAAATGTTTTATTTTGTAAATGTGCAATTGAAAATAAATATGTAAAAAAAAAAAAAGTTTTGTAATAACGACGGTCAAACGTGGGCTTAATAATCTTACTTTTTTCACACACATGATCATTCTGACAAAAAAAATTGGACAGAAATTTCATTTAGAACCACAAATGCCAAATAATGAAAGACTTGGAATAGCTGGAAAATAAAAAATTGATATAAAAGTGCAAAAAGAATTAACGCCTGAAGATGGCTGGCGGCTCTAACTTTCCTTTATCGATAAGAAAAATGCAAAGTATTTCACATACAAATACATCTCAAGAAAAAGTTAAAAGGAAATGTGTAAATTTGTAACATACAATCTTATGACATGAAGACAATTTTCTACAAAATCTTTCAAATCTCTATTGGACAACTAACATGCCCCGGCCCAATATAAAGAGAGCCATTTGAATTAAGATATTATGCATGCAGTGCAGAAATAAATAAATTTGGTTGATGACAAGATATAATGTGCATAATTCAACTTATTATTTATTGGCTTGATGGATATTGTTCTTAATCTATTCCATCATCGAATTCAAGACTGGGGAAGTTTAGACTTTAACTTTACGGTTCATATAATTGAAAAGGAACAAGAAATTTCATTCTGGTATTCAATTCATTTTTTTCGCTGTTAAATTGGAAAGGTACTGCTTGTCAATATAAAGAAAATTGAACTTTCACGTACCATTTTGTATTTATTTCTCAATAAAAGTTATAAATGATGATTTTTCAATATTTTATGTCTTTCAAATTTTACTCGATATGCAATCTTGTTCTCAACTACATTATAAAAAGAAATGATCAAATTAAGTATCGAGCCTGCCTGTAGTATAGAGATGTACAAATTTTCGAAATAAATTTTGTTCGTTACAAAAAAAAAAAAAAATGCTTTTAGAGGTTGCATAGTAATATTATTACGAACTCTATTATTACATTATAAAGAAAAAAAAATGCAAAATTTTGTAGGTGCTCTTCACGCGCAGTAGCAATACGTGAGAGTAAACACTCAGCAAAATTGATGACCCAACCACATCAAATCCCCACCTCGCAGTGTAAATAAATTTTATATTGAGAGAGAGAGATAGAGACAAATTTGGGCATTGACAACAGGGTCAGACTTGTGATATGTGAAATCACTGGGTAACTAATGCAGAAAAAACTACCCCAAAATTAAAAAAAAAAAGTCAGCTCTTTGTGTCATCATTTCAAATCAGCCCACCAGTTTTTTTTGTCCAAAATAAACTTGGATTTTCCAGATACCACCACAATAGTAAAATATTAAACAGTACTAGTGAAACTTTCCTTTTCCTTGTCTTGCTGTGCGGAGTTTGATGGTCTATTAGTATCGCTGTTTCGTTGATTTCAAGTCTCTTCAAGAGAGTAAGTACTTTTTTTCTATATCTTGATCAACACTGTTTTTCTTCTTGCTTTTGTAATCAGTGAAGACCCGTTTGTAGTAAAAGAACATACTTTTTAGTGTTGAGGAATCTGTTTACTGTACTGAACTATAGCTTGCTTCATTTGCAAGTGATAAGGCGTTGAAAAATCAGTCTTTGGTTTGTCCGTTTTGAATAAAGAAAGGTTCTTTTTTCAATTTAGTTTTGTAATTGTGAACTTGGGGATCTGAAACCATAAGAGACGGCCTTGAATTACAAGTTATTGGTTGGGAAGTTTATTTTATGTACTTTTATGATTTTTGAGGTGTTTTGGGATGTGGGTTTGAAGGTTCTTCATATGGGCAGTGCTGATTTCTTGTTTATCTCACTCTGATATAGGTTCTTAAGTTCAAGATTTTTGGATATGGGGGTTTGATTTATAGTGGGTAGTGTAAATCTGATAGGGTTTTCTCTGTCTCAAATTGCTTCAATTACATGTTGATTGTGCCTTTCTTTTGTATTTCTGAAATGTGCGACGAAATTTCTCATATGGGTTTTTTCATCTATTCTTATTGAATTAGCCAGAACATTTCTCTCTCGTAAAGATTGAAATTTCAGTTTGTGTCCGTTGATTCAATCCATGTGGGAGACTGGATTTCAATTGTTCCAAGTGGCACTCATTCTTGCTTCACTAAAAGTCGTATGGTTTGGATCTTTTAATTTCTGAGGCAGATTTTGTGGGATGTGAGGGAGAAAAGTTTCTTGGTTGTGGAATTCTTCTTGATTTATATCGCTAAGCCCCTTGGTTTTTTGATAAAGGTCTACGGACATTTTCCCCAATGACTTTCCTGAATTGGATATTCTTTGCTTGTTTTGTCGGTTTATCATTGGCTCTTGAAACGCCGATCCAAAACTGTAATCCAAATGATTTTTCGGCATTGAGGGAATTTGCAGCCCAACTGCTAAATGATTCCATCAAATCAACTTGGTCAAATGAAACCAATTGCTGTCGATGGAATGGTGTTGTTTGTGAAGATGGTGGCAATAAGTCGGCCACAAGTAGAGTAACCGGATTGAACTTGTCTGGAGAAGGCCTGAGGGGAAAAATTTCAGAGTTTTTGGGAAAATTGGATGGATTGAAAGTGCTGGATCTTTCACACAACTTTCTGGAAGGTAGATTGCCTGTGAATATCTCTAATTTAAAGCAGCTGGAAGTTCTTGATTTAAGCCACAACATGTTGTCTGGACCAGTACTGGGATCTCTTGTGGGGTTGAAAAGGATTCAATCAGTCAACCTCTCGAGCAATTCTTTCACTGGAAACTTTACTGATCTTGGCGTGTTTCCGAGTCTTGTTGCGTTCAACATAAGTATGAACTTGTTTACTGGTGAATTTGACTCCAAAATCTGCAGTTTCTCCCGCAACATTCTGGTTCTGGATTTATCATCAAATCATTTTTACGGTGAACTTGAAGGCTTGGAGACTTGCAGCAGCACATCTATCCAGCAGTTCCATGTGGATTTCAATTCTCTTTCGGGCCAACTTCCGGACTCCTTGTACTTGTTATCCTCCCTGGAACAGCTTTCAATCTCAGCCAATAATTTCTCTGGCCAGCTAAGCCATAAACTCAGTAAGCTTTCCAACCTCAAAGCCTTCTTTCTATGCGGGAACAGATTTTCTGGTTCTTTTCCTAATGATTTTGGGAATTTAACTCAACTAGAGCAGTTAGTTGCTCATTCGAATTCATTCTCTGGACCACTGCCTTCAACTCTAGCACTCTGCACTAAATTACGAGTGCTTGATTTGCGGAACAACACTCTTTCTGGTGCAATTGATCTTGATTTCACTGGATTGCCTAATCTCTATAATCTTGATCTTGCAAGTAATCGTTTTTCTAGTCCCTTGCCCGAATCATTATCTAGTTGCCAGGAATTAAAGATTTTGAGTCTTGCCAAGAACAATTTAACTGGCCAGATCCCTGAAAGCTATGCAAATCTCACATCTCTTACATTTCTCTCATTGTCGAACAACAGCCTTGTAAACTTATCTGGAGGGTTGTCTGTTTTGAAGCATTGCAGAAATCTCAGCATTCTTATTCTCACCAAGAATTTCCATGGGGAAGAAATTCCCAAAAACATGAGTGGGTTTGAGAGCTTAATGCTTTTTGCACTTGGAAATTGTGGCCTGAATGGTCAAATACCAGATTGGTTGTGGAGTTGCACAAAATTGCAAGTCCTTGACTTGTCCTGGAATCATTTGGATGGTAGTATCCCTTCCCAGATTGGTCGGATGGAGAATTTGTTCTACCTAGATTTTTCAAATAATTCACTAACAGGAGAAATCCCGAAAGGTTTGACTGAGCTTAAGAGCCTTATGTCTGCCAATAGCTGTTCATCCACTCTTAATACTTCCACTGGCATCCCACTTTTCGTAAAGAGAAATCAGAGTGCCAGTGGTTTGCAGTACAATCAAGCTTCAAGTTTCCCTCCGTCTATATTACTGAGCAATAATAAACTAAATGGCTCAATTTGGCCTGAAATTGGACATTTGAGACAGCTTCATGTCTTGGACCTGAGCAGGAATAATATAACTGGAACCATCCCCAACTCCATTTCGAATATGACAAACCTGGAGACTTTGGATTTGTCATACAATGATATTCATGGATCAATTCCTTCATCATTTAATCAGCTCACTTTCCTCTCGAAGTTCAGTGTTGCTAATAATCATCTCGAAGGAGCAATTCCAACAGGGGGCCAATTCCTTAGCTTTCCCAGCTCAAGCTTTGAGGGTAATCCTGGACTTTGTGGAAAAATAATTTCGCCTTGCATTGCCAGTAATATAGGGTTCCGAACAACTAGTCCACCTACTGCACGTAAGAAATTTGGTTGGAGCAGCATACTTGGAATAACAATCAGCATTGGCGTTGGAATTGCTTTACTCCTGGCCATTCTTCTGCTTAGGATATCGAGAAGAGACGCTGGAGTACCAATTGATGATTTGGATAATGAAATCAGCAGGCCACCGAGATTATCTGATGCATTTGGACCTTCTAAGCTGGTGCTCTTTAAGAATGCAGACTGCAAGGATCTTACAATTGCGGACTTACTGAAGTCAACAAACAATTTCAACCAATCAAACATTATTGGCTGTGGAGGATTTGGTCTGGTTTATAAGGCGGACCTACCTAATGGTTTGAAAGCTGCTATCAAGAGGCTTTCTGGGGATTGTGGGCAGATGGAACGTGAATTTCAAGCTGAAGTCGAAGCCCTTTCTAGAGCTCAGCACAAGAACCTTGTTTCTCTTCAAGGATACTGTCAATACGGGAATGACAGGTTGTTAATTTATTCCTATATGGAAAATGGAAGCTTGGATTATTGGTTACATGAAAGAGTTGATGGGAGTTCATTCCTCAGGTGGGATACCAGGTTGAAAATAGCTCGGGGGGCAGCCCGTGGATTAGCTTATTTGCATAAGGAGCCAAATATAATCCATCGAGACATCAAAACCAGCAATATTCTTTTGGATGATAGATTTGAAGCTCATTTAGCTGATTTTGGGCTCTCAAGATTACTTTGTCCCTATGATACTCATGTAACAACAGATTTGGTTGGCACCTTGGGATATATTCCGCCTGAATACAGTCAGACATTGACTGCGACGTTCAGAGGCGATGTTTACAGTTTTGGAGTTGTTCTTCTCGAGCTTCTTACTGGAAGGCGACCTGTGGAAGTTTGCAAGGGAAAGAATTGCAGGGATTTGGTGGCATGGGTGTTTCAGAAGAAGTCTGAGAAGAGGGAGGAGGATATATTCGATTCATCAATAGATAGAGATTGTGAAAAACAACTTATGGAGGTGCTTGGTATAGCTTGTAAATGTATAAACCAGGATCCTAGAAGAAGACCATCCATTGATGAAGTTGTTTCATGGCTAGATGAGATTGAGATAGGACAAACATAACAATAAATTTCGTTTTATTTGTTTCCTTCTCGAGGAATTTAGTTTCATTTTCATCTAGAAAGTGAAATACATAAGTGTAAACCAAGAAAACTTCAGTTTATACCAAGATGGCTGGCAGAGAACTGATGATCCAAGTGATTCAATTTTATTTTATAAGTGCTTTGGATGCTGAGTTTCATTATGTATATCTCAACCTACAAATCGGATGGCTAATGAAATGGAAAGCATTACATCCTGTTATTAATTTGAAGGTCTTTATTCATCTTTACTTACTTTCTTTTAGATTTTGGCCTAAACAGTACATAATTTTCTGCTCTCTTTTCTTTGACATACAGATTGATGAAGTTATATCTCCTTTCAGAATTACTCAACAGTAGTGATACTTGACTCATGCATTTCTCATATTACTGTTTTTCTTTTGTAGAAATTTTCATTCTGATGTAGCAGTTCTAGAACCTTAACACATTAGGGCATGATGTACACCTACATCATAATGCCCTTTTCCAGCTGGTGAAGGCAGACACCGCGATATTCTCTGCCCTGTAAGCTACACGTGTCGCTCCTACTACCTTTCATTTCTATTCTTGTTTTCTTTCTTTTGCATCGGCGCCTGGGAGTGGCTAGCAGAAAGAAAGACTATCTTGGGGCCTTATTTTGTATCCCTACATTCTCCACTCATTCGACATTTTGGATATCAAACAGAACGTAATCTTAATGTGCAAATAATGTAATGGCCCTTTACAATCCAGGCAGTTTTTAGTGCTCAACTTTTTCTTGAAAAAATTTCCACCAAATTGAGGTTGAACTGTGTCCTTGTCAAAGGCACTGTTAAAATCTAGCGAGTGTAGTGAGAACTGAAAGTTGATTCGGATATGCTTTTTTAATGCTCAATGGCTGGCTTTTCTTTTTTTGTGTGTATTGAAAACTAGATGATCCACCTTGACTTCATTCACATTAGGTGCCATTTTTGTAGTGATCTACCCCACTTAAGTTTTCTAATTGTAGACGATTCTGCATATTTTTTCCTGTTGGTGGGATTGGCAAACAGAACCTAAAAGCCACTTTTCAAGAAGAATAGACTTTCTCTATTCAAGTTGAGTGATTGATTGATGCACTAAATATGGTTAATGATTTTCTTATCTCGTGCATTTGATTTTAAGAGAGTTTTTTTTTTTTTCCTCCTCTCCTTCCAATGGTTAAACTTGTATAATGTTCTTACGCATGTGAAAGTCGACTGTGTTATCTTTTGTGTATAAGAAACTCACGTGTAAAAAAGCATGGAAAATAATTTTATTACACCACTCAACACACTACATTATCGAAGATTGGATTGTGGAAAGTCCTTTGAAATAAGTTGAATTTTATTAGAGAGGTTATAATAATAAAGAATGATTATAAACAAATGCTTTTTTATTTATTTAGAAAATGATAATTTCGTTAAGTAATGACGCCAAAAATGCAAGTGAAATGAGAGGTGACAAACGATCAATCAAGCTATGAGAAATAAGTAGTAACAAAGAAGGCAAGTTGATGAGTTATTGTATTTCTCGAACGAGGAATAAAGTGATCAGAATCATGATTACTTCAATTAAAAGAAGCAAAAATACAACATTAGGGTTCGATGAAGCTATTGATTAGATATCTTGAATTATTCTATGTGCATCTGCATACAATCAGTCTAGGGATGACAATGAAGGAGGTCATGTCCCCGTCTCATCGAGGATTCCCGCTTATAGTGGGGGCACAAAAGATAATAAATTTTGAATTTTTATAAATAATTAGACAACTGGGCGGATCATTGCCTTGTGGCAACAACTTAGTCATCCCTAATTCAGCCACATATTTCTTCGTAATCCAATATTTGGACTTGGTCTGTCAACAGGCCACGACCCGTAAGATAGTACAGGAAAGCATAAACTTCAGCCCAAGTTGAATAGTACAGGAAGCAAAGAGCCAGCTTTGCCCTACTGATGAGTCAGAAAAAATCATTATCTGCATCTCCGACACGTGTCACCCACGATTGAATATCATAATCTACCGTCTCTGTCCCTTCAATTATAAGCAGCCATCGTCGATTCTTCAGCTCACAAAACAGTAGCAAAAACTAACGTATAATCATTAAACCGACGAAAAACTGTTTTTCAAATTCACCGACACGTGCTTCGGTCGTGCCGCCTGTACAGATAGCAAAATTCTAAACCGAATCCATGGCAATGTCTACCTGTTTCTAAACCCAGAAATCCAATCTTAAGAGCTTTCTTAAGCTCTGTATCGAACAATCATAAGTTAAATCTTTCTCTTACATTTTGCTTTCAAGAATTAAGTACTATTCTTATCTGTTTATGTTTTTTTTCCCCGTAATTTTCAACGTGTAACTAGGAACTGGAACGAAGATTCGAGGGAAGGTAGAAATGGCAAAGAAGAAGGCGGTGATGCGGTGGACGCCGCCAGGGGTGTGGTGGCTGAAATGGCAAAAGAGGGGACTATGAAAGCTATGGATACGGCGAACTATGGAAAGCAGACAATGGATAATGCATGGGGTGCTGCTAAAGAGACTAGCAAGAAAATTAAAGAAGCGACTAATTGACTAATAATCATAGTAACCTTGATAAGCATATTGAGGACTTGAGGAGGCGTGCTGGTGGTTATGATTTGAAGGACTGAATAATTTGTGATTGCGTAGTCTAGATAAAACTTCCGGTTCACGTTGAGATGAGGCAGATTTGGATCATGGCAATTTGCCTCCAGTAGTGACTCTTTGAGCTAACTATCAGAAGAGGTTTTCACAAGTTTTAGGTTTAGACTTACTTTCTTGGGTAAATTTTCATTTATCACGTACCTTGTTCACGAAAATATATTTTGAAATAAAATCACTGTAAGTGCACGATTCGTTAATAAATAATATCGTCCCACGAGGATTGATTTGA
>CAIGRN010184593.1:0-22670 GCA_903798345.1 Fraxinus anomala | reverse complement strand
ATATGAAAAATTGAATACCCTCTTTTAAAATAACCATTTCTCTTCTAGTTCTTCTTTGGAGCAAAACTTCTGTGAGTATAGGGAGAAAACTCTAATTAGATGAGAGAAATTTGTTAATCTCAATTTAGAAGTCAAAATCCATCTTTTTGCGCTAGATTATAAATTGTAGGCCAAAACAAGACACAATTTCAAAATTACGAAACTTGTTTTAAAATTATAAAAAGCATGTAATAATTTTAATTTTATTAAATAAATAAATAAAAATATCTTATTAATTAAATAAATAATTAAATATATTAAGGTCACAATATTATATATTTTATGATCACAATTATATATTGATCACAATCACACGCCATAGTCACAAATCACAAATTTTGTAGGCCACAATTTATTTTATGATTACAAATTAATTGGCAACACATTATTTTCGACCACAAATCATAAATTTTATAAGTTACAAATTATTTCATGATTACAAATTATTAAATTATCTATTCACAAATTATTTCTCAATTAAAAATTATCAAATTAATTGGTTACAAAATAACAAATTGTGTAATTTAGTCGCAATCTCAAATTTTTTTACGTCATATATTATTTATTGATCATAATTATCGATTTTATCGATTACATATTATATATTAATCACAAATTAACCATTTTATTAATTACAATCAACCAAATAATCAATTACAAACGCTTCATTCCATCCTAATCAAACACCGCGTCAGCACCACCACCACTTGCAAACCACCAACAATCACCACCACCACCACCTCATCGCCACAGCCGCCGTCACCACCACCGCACAACCACTACTAACAACCACCATTTGAAAACTGCAAACCGCAAACCACCAACAACAAAAGCCAACGTAAAAGTTCAACTAAGTAGATCAGATCGGAGAAGGAAGAGGCCACCTCAAAACCCTAAAAAACCTAGCGCCATTGTCGGGCTCGGTTGCAATGGATGAAGGTAGCCGGACGGGGATGGATAAATGCTGGGCTCGATTACAATGGTTTTCTGACAATGAATGAAGGCCAATGTCGGCATTTGAAGGGGTTGTCGATGATTGGAAACTTGTGTGTGAGAGAGTGAGGGAGGGGTGGGTAAGGTGGTTTGGAGGAGATTATTAGAATTTGGGATTTGGTGGTTATAGTTGTTAGTTGGAAAATTGTTATTTATATTTTTAAATTAAAAAATAATTATAATCTGATTTTTGAAGTTGAAAATTAAAATGTAGTTGTGAGTGTAATTTCCACATACGGTAATAATAACGCGTTGAGTTCTTTATTCCATTCATCTATTGAGTGTGTATATATTCGGGTGGAATGTGTGTGCACAATATAATGTAGTTCAATTCTTTCTTTATTACTATGTATCGATAAATCCAATGTGCGTAAAGAGGATTAAACATTATATTTGACAAGATTTTAACCTCATTTCTTTTTAATAACATTAAATACTGTCTAACTAAACATGCCACAGTATAGATCGAGGTTAGGAAGAAAACCACTTGCAACTACGTTTGGTAAGCTCGGCACGTAGGCTAGCTTTTAGCCAAAACTGGACTCAAGGGCAACTATATATTCGCAAGGAATGTGTGTGCACAATATAATGTAATTCAATTCTTTCTTTATTACACTCTGTCGATAAATCTTTTTTTATTTTTATTTTTGAAAGGTTACTATGTGTCGATAAATCCAATGTGCATAAAGAGGATTAAACATTACATTAGACAAGATTTTAATGTCATTTCGTGTTTAACAACATTAAACACTGTCTAACTAAACATGCCATAGTATAGATCGAGGTTAGGAAGAAAACCACTTGCAACTACATTTGGTAAGCTCGGCACATAGGCTAGCTTTAGCTAAGACTCGACTCAAGGGCAACAGTCCGACTTCCCCACATGATAAATCATATAACCCTTTTTTGTGTTGATGCATGAACCCGAGCTACCCATGTTTGATGCCTAATTTAATATCAGAGGCCTAAAGTCTGATCATAAGATGAAGGAAAACAAAGGAGAAGAAATCTGCTGCATCATGGCTAAATGTAAAACAGAAAGCAAACTGTAATTTCAAATTTCTATAAAGAACAAAAATTTACTTCAAATTTTGCAGCTAAACAATTATTCTGATAGACATTTCTATATCCCCTTTCATCTGTCAAAGGAAAACAATGATTTGAGGCTAAGGATGAGTCTTTAGATCCTAATATTTTTAAAAAAACCCGAGAATTTAAGCTTCATAGACTTTGCACTCCTCGTCAGCTGGATTCGTCTTGCAAAAATCCTCCAACGGGTCACCACTTCCTTGTGCAGCCACGCCAGGCCACTTGTAGGCCACCAGATGAGCCAAATCAACAACTCTTTGGCTGCAAAGATAACAAATAACAACACAAGTTAAATGAACTTGGCACAAATCGCACGTCAAGACTTTTCATTTTTGTGTTATATTAGAACTTCTGCAGGAACTCGGAAGAATTCTTTTCTATGGTAGCAATATTCAAGTCTCGATGAGTTTAAAACATGAATCCGATATACACGTGATGGGCCATTTCAAGACTAAATTTAATAAATAACTATGTTATCACTGTAATTGCTTAAGTTTTAGAAAAATGTGTTTCAACATGGTGTTAGAGGAAAAAAATGCTTTTGGGGTTCTAAGTCTCATCTCAATACATTTATTCGACCCTCCGTAAAGGCAAAATTAGGTTCAATCAATATTATTTTACACTAATATAAAAAGATAAAACATTGCATACCTGTATCCCCATTCATTATCATACCAAGCCACTACCTTGACCATGTCATCTCCCATGACCATTGTCAAGGAGGAATCTATGGTGGAGGAAACATCGGTGCATCGGAAATCAACTGAGACGAGAGGTACGTCGCATACAGCCAATATGCCTTTCAATGGCCCATCAGCTGCCTTCCTGAAAGCTGCATTAACATCTTCAGCCGTGATTCCTTTCTTCTCAACATTCACCACGAGATCCACAACAGACACGTTAGGTGTTGGCACACGGAGTGCGATGCCATTGAGCTTGCCCTTGAGCTGAGGAAGCACGAGAGATACAGCCTTGGCTGCACCCGTGCTAGTTGGTACTATGTTCAATGCCGCGGCTCTAGCTCGCCTCAAGTCCCTGTGTGAAGCGTCGAGAAGCCTCTGCAAACAACAAAATCAATGTCAACAAATTAGTATTCTCACGATGAAACTAATGAATCTAATCAAAAATGGTTGACTTGTTTCGTTAGGTTCACAGTTTTTTCAGTGTAATCACCTGATCACCGGTGTATGAGTGAGTGGTTGTCATTGTTCCCTTGACAATGCCTGCAAAATGCAAGGGAAATCTCTCATTAATTTCTCAAACTTGAGAAATTGGAGGTTTAGTCTTGTGCTAGAAAAATTAGCACGCTTTCCTAGCTTTGCTCTTCAAAACAGGCCTTGAAAAACATAGGTATAATGATTTGTGTAATTTAAAGTAATCTCATATTTATGTCAATCCACAGAAAATGATCGAACACATTTATTCCTGAACTTTAAAGGTTTGATGATTATCATAACAACGGTCATAGAAAAGACTCGTTCAATGACGATTCTTATAATCGTCATAATAACCTTTTATAACACCTCATATATGAAACCTCATTATCTGTCATTGATGCTATTCATTGAAAGCTAATAGCCATGACGGAATGCCTAATTTCGAGTTGTGGTCCAAGAAGGAATTTCGAGTCTTACCTAACTCCTCATCCATGACCTTCACGAAAGGAGCCAAACAATTGGTGGTGCAAGAGGCATTGCTGCATAAAGTAAAAAATGAAATTGGAACAATTTGTATCGAATCAATATGTGGAAGCATATTGAAAAGCCCACAAAAAACATGTTTTAGTTGTGTACATAATTGCATATTTATAAGCACAATTGACGATAGTTAGTCGATCAATATAAAAACTACTGACCTAATGATGTTGGCAACATCGTGATCGTAGTCCTGTTCGTTAACACCAACAACATAAGTTGGGATATCAGCACCTTTTGCTGGAGCAGTGATAACAACCTTCTTTGCTCCTGCTTGGATGTGCTTCCCAGCACCCGGACCATCCACGAAAACACCTGTTCCCTGTGTCCACATGATTTAATAAGTTTTAGATTGCTAAATGTCAGTGACATGTGTGGAAAGGTGAATGAGAGTATTCAGAATACTAGACAACATTAAATAAGAAAAGACAAAGTTAAAATCTTGTCTAATGCATTGTTGAGTACTATCTAATACAATCCTGAGCATGCACCAAGTGAACCTGAAAGTGGTTGTCCAAGATTGAGATCAAATTTAAGGTTGCGCTAACTTAGGTTGTTTTACTTTCGTCATCAAAATTCTATCTGTTCCTAATTAATCATTGAACTTTTGTTTGTTCGCAATACAAGCACAATGTCTACCTAATTAATGAAAAATCTGACATGGCGTGAAAAAAAACCTGCATCTTAAAATCCTATCACATAGACAATGTGTGGTCGAGCGAATGAGTTTACAATGACATTAGACTCCACACAATTTAGTAAAGGTTTGAATGAGAGCTCTACCTCAATAACAATGTCAATGCCGAACTCAGCCCAAGGAAGTTTGAGAGGGTCCCTGTTAGAGACAACCTTTATGGGCTTTCCATTGACGCTGATGGTTTCATTGTCAACTATTTTAACATCTGCTTTGAATGTGCCAAGCATTGAGTCATACTTCAACAAGTGAGATGCCTGCATTTAATATGCAATTCGTGAAGTAGAAAAATCAGAGTTTTTAATCCTTAATTTGCTAAAGGACTAAAAAGGCCACTATAATGGCTTACAAACAAAACCATGCTAAACTCACGTTTTTTACACCGCCATTGTCATTGACGATAACCACCTCGAGTGGTGAGTCTTTGCGGCCATGCCAGCAGCGGAGGAAGTTCCTGCCAATGCGTCCAAAACCATTGATGGCAACCTTCAATTTGGCCACAGTTTGTCCCTTGACAGGGGTTGATCCTGTAGTCTAATGTTAGACAGAAACAACAGATTACGGCGGATACAGTGATAGGAAAGAAGTATGCATCAACTTAATCATTCTACCATCAGAAGCCAGTGTTTTTAACTAGAGATGACCACCTTAATGTCATTCCTAATAGACTTATCATACAGTTGCTGAAAGAATAGCAGAATTGTAACTACTATGTGCTTTATTTAAACAGGGATAAAAATAATACCTTTGGAGAGAGTTGGGCTGCCACTGCATCAAAAAAGGAAGCCTCCCTAACATTCTTGGCTAAGGTCACACAGCCACTGGACCTAAGACCACAGTATTCAGCCACTTCCAGCTTCTACCCAGCCAGAAAGAAACAAATTAAAACAGAAACTACTTGGATTCAGTATTAAACAGACTAAAACTCGGTCCATGGCGTTATGGATTAAGCCCTAGTGCCTTCCTATACGAGTAATAATGAACTCAAACAAAATCAGAGAACAAGCGAAGCAAACAAACATTTATAGTAGTTCAGTTTATCCTCAAGTTGAAAAGTACAATCACTTTATCAATGCAGGTTTTTGCTATAACGAGGAAGATTACAAGGTAATCTTACGCCTCTCAAAAGTGTGGCCTCTTAAAATCCTTTTATGTAGTAGGAATATTAAGGTGACTTAATAATACGATCAGACATGCAATTATAGAATAGCCACACAGTATTATTAGGTTCCACATAGTGTAACGCATCACTAATATGCATTGCAAAAAGGTGAAGGAAGATGACCTTAGAGAAGCACTGTGTAGGAAACGAATGGGAGGTCTTGGAAGGAAGCCTGGTGCTAGTTGGGATTCTTGAAGAAGCCAGAGCTGCGTGGGAAGCCATGGCTGCAGCAACTGAAACAAAGTACAAGAACAGCTTCTTAGATATATATGTTTTTTCACTATTCAAGAAAATCTAAATTTGTAAAGGAATTCTGGTTGTAATTGAGTTAAAATAATGAGTGGTTAGGATTGTATTTGAAGATTAATATCAGATAAGATCATGTTTTTCTCTGCACCATAAAAATCTGAAGCACAGATTATTTAACCCATTTTTGTTTTATATTTCTTGCAAGTTTCCTTTCAAGTGGTGTCACAGGGGCCCGGCTGCCCGGGTTGTCCAAGCCTGCAAAAAGCCCGATGCTGTTCGGTCTGGCCTGAATGTGAACTGTTCCGGACTTGGCACTATGGCCCGCAAGAGCATGATAAATAATAATTGGATGAGAAAAATTAACACAGTAATCAACTCGACACACCTTGGGACAAGCCTGTGGGTCCAGAGAAATGTGATGCGTCAGGCATGGCGGGGCCTTTCCAGACTCGTAGGCAGGCCGCCATTCCCAAGAGGGAGAGACAGCTGGGCGGGGCCAATGCAGTAACTTAGGGAATGTATTCAATTGGAACTTTTGAAAACTTTGATTGACTTTTTTTAAGTAATGATTTTTATAGATTTTGTGGATTTTTTAGAAATTTATATGGAATTAGTGGAAGTCTTTTGTAAGTTTATAAACTTTCATTTTAAAATTTTTAGAGACTTTTGTAGAATTCAAAAGACTTTTAAATACTTTCATTTGAGATAGAATTTATGTGAATATAATGCAATACCGTGAAATTATCACATACGAGGTAGTGATTTTCACAATTCCTCAGCTCCTTCCCTTTCCCCCATATAATAAAAAAATAATTTTAAAAAAAATAAAAATTTAAGACCTTAATTAAATAAATAATTATTATTATACATTTAAAAAATAAATTTAATATTCAGTATTATTAATATAATATATCTTTAAAGAATAGATAAAATATATATATTTAAATTTAATTATAAATTAGTCTATATAAAATGGTATAATTTAATTAAAAATACATATTTTTCAGAAAAAAATAAATGAAAAAAGATAAAAATATAATTTAATTTCTTCATAGAAAATAGAAATAAACAATAAGAGAAAGAAAGAAAAATGGAAACTAATATAATCAATAGGAAAAAAAATTAATCATAACTTTAATGTTTGTAGAAGGGAAAATGAAAGAAATATTGAAATTTTTTTTTTTTTTTTTATTTTTTTTTTGTGAAAATCTCCCAAAATCTTATGATTAGAGACAAATTTTGAAATTTTATTTGTACTTTCTACTTAAAAGTTAGTACTATGAAGACTTCTATAAAAGTCTTTAAAAATCATAAAAATTATTATACCCAAAGACTTATAGAGATTTCTAAAAAGTTTTAATTGAATATATCGTAATTTTTAGAAATTTTTTAAAAGTTTATAAAAGTCTCAATTGAATAAATCAATACTTTTAGAGAGTTTCCAAAAATCTATATTGAATACTCCTAAACTTTTTAAATCTCAAAAAGTTATTAAAAGTCTCAATTGAATACACCAATCTAAAGGTATATTAGCATTAGTTGCATTACGACGTAAAGGAAGGGTCGTATTGAATTTTGCCTCTCTTTTTCCTCAAAAGGAGGCCTTCCGTATTCTATCTTTAACTCTTATCGTTCATAAACAATTTTGTCTTACACATTAGACTCTTAGGCGAAAATGATTTACAGGTCAACAAAGAATCTCAAATCATGAACTGAAACAAATCAACATTGAATAGACCAACAACCTTCAAACCTTATTAATGTGTTCCATTCTATGTTTCATAGAAATAAAGAAATGAATAATAAGAAGTTGAATTATCATTATGCAGACCCATATCAACTGATAACAGCCAAAAACTCGACAAAAGCAAAGAAGAACATCCTCAAATTACAGCCTCATTGTTATCTGATTTAAACAGAGTATAAGAAGACAAGCAGAGTTCCAAAGAGAACAACTCAACAGTCTTATATGAGAGCTTCCATATCATCTGCGTTCACAGCTGCTCCATTTGGAGGTTCGTCAGATCGNAAAAGCAAAGAAGAACATCCTCAAATTACAGCCTCATTGTTATCTGATTTAAACAGAGTATAAGAAGACAAGCAGAGTCCCAAAGAGAACAACTCAACAGTCTTATATGAGAGCTTCCATATCATCTGCGTTCACAGCTGCTCCATTTGGAGGTTCGTCAGATCGCAACTGATTGGACATGTTGTCTATGGCCGAGTTTAGCTGTTCGATCTTCTCAGCTAGTTTCTTGCGTTGCCTCTGCGAATAGGATAGCGTGCAAATGCGTCAAAAATGATGGATGGTATGTAAAACAGGCTACCACAGGTTATGTTTAGGCAATGATGCAACAAACAATGCAATTATAGGTAATGCAGCTGAAAAAGAACATGTTTGGCAATCTTTAAAAAAATTAGAAGTTAGGTTTAAGTAACTTTTTTCCAAACATGTTTGAATATACTTTTTTCTTACTCGTGAGAAAAATGAGTTGCTTATTTTGAAAGTAACTCTTACCTTCAACTTATTTTCGACTTCGACTAATAGGAAAAATATTTATTTTAAAACCTACTTAAGTAGGCTAACATGTTGTGCTAGCCAAACAAGCTCATAATGTGATTTTAGTTCATGAAATAAGTTATGTCAGCCTTCCTTCTAGTTTCAGCTGCAGTAAATTTGTGGGCGATTATATTCAGCTTTTATAAAAATTTCTTATTATCTTGACAGTTTCAACAAATTTTAATAAATATTTAAATAAATAGCTACTGCAATGTTTGTATTAATCAAAGCCAAAATAGGCTAGCAATAGAATTTCTTAGGTAGCTAAATAATGTTATGAATTGATTATTATGTGAGTTTTCAATTTCATTACTTAATCCTTTTTCAGAAAGTTTCAAGAGCCATACACTACAATTGAAAATGGAAGGTTATAGTTTCAGAACTCATTTATTCATAGTTCAGTTTTCCCCCATAATTATTTATCTATTTAGTGGGATGTCTCTGTGTGTGTAGGTTGGGGTGTTGGTGGTTTTTAACACTTTCTTTTAACAGCTTCTAAATTCATTTGCCTTTATACAGCATCATTCGAGGAAACTTCATGCCTTAAGTATGTTATGGTTCTTAGGACTACATGAACTTAAACTACGATATTTGTATCTAGCTCAAGTCTCAGCTGGTGAGAAAAATATTTCATTTTCCTTCAACAGAAACATAAGCGGATGAATCACTCAGGTTACCAGGATTGAATTCGAACACAAGCTTCCATCAGAAGAGAACAGTGAACAGGAGGAAAGAGGGATCCTGATTACAAAAGGACTTCACGAAAAAAGAAAAAACACTTGCCTCCAAAGTTTTTTCTTCATCGTAGATAAATTTGGGCAATTTTCTCATGAGATCCTTTTTGTCAGCAGTAGCACCAGCTAAGGCCTTGCTAATCTGTGAAAGATAGGAGAGAGCAGTAATATATAATTTCACCCAGCAATTGTTTATCTTATATCTTCAGATTAATTCAATGATTTGTCGATAAATTCCGTGGATGTTCCAGTGAAATAATGCGTTTGTTATAGAATAACCCCTCAGACGAAGGCAAATCCAGGGAGGCGTGAGTAGGAGAAATGGCAGGATTTCAAGCCTGATTAAGAAAGGACCATTGAAAATTTCTAGATATGAATTGTTAGCTTCCTTCTCCGAGATGCAGTATGCAAGCATGCATCAACACGTTAAGATCTTAATACTATCACAAATAGAAATATCTATCAGGATAAATTGTACGTGTTGTCCCAGACATACACCCCCATTTACATTTTAATACCTAACCTGTTGTTTTTTCCTTATTTTTCTTTTTGTCATTAAACTCCTTACTCTCAGTAAGGGCCATTTACGCCTAAAAATGAAACATTTAGGAGCTTAATGCCAAGAAAGAAATGTCAAAGATATAAAAGAGTAAATGATGGCATACATTTGGGACGACGATACGTGCAATTTCACAATAGGGGTGCATTTGATTGTCAATATTTTCCATGGTAAATGCGT
Source organism: Fraxinus anomala (assembly GCA_903798345.1). NCBI lineage: Eukaryota > Viridiplantae > Streptophyta > Magnoliopsida > Lamiales > Oleaceae > Fraxinus > Fraxinus anomala. Next base: position 12,717 of record CAIGRN010184593.1, on the reverse strand, counting down.
TTTTTTCCATCTAATTTCTTATTTTTTGTGCTGTCTGATTGACAATTTTTTTCACGAAAAATATTTTTCTATTTTTGGTCACGTGACCATATTTTCTTTGAAAAAATGGAAAATATTTTTTTTAGGGAGAGGTGGATTATATTTTCTAGGTCATTCACTCATCTATTTACCAATAAAAAATGAATAAGTATAATATTTTTCAGGTTGAAAACTAAGTCAATCAAGCACATCTAATTAATAATTTCCATACAAATAGTTCTACGCAATTGAATTACCAGAATTTATTTTCTTTCCATGCAAATTTCATGCTTGCAGTCAAACGCATCCTAAGTTTCCAAGATACAGAGTAAGAAGAAAATGCATAATAGAGAAAGTTGTAGCAGCCGTGCAAAGATAAATGCACCCATTTATAGTTGTTTGATTATAATCACCTGTGGTGCATAAACACAACTTAGTGTGCCAACAATTAATCCCCCTAAAACAAAGCCACCGACAAAGATGCTTCCACTGCTTGGCCTATCACTGATAGTAAAGATAAAAGGTAAGGAGATATCTTTAGAACTTCTCTTGATATACATTTAAAAATGAAAAAGTGCAAATTATGCTCTTTCTTCTGATTATTTGATGCTGTTTTCACTTTGATCCTGGTGCTTTCATTCAAAAGCTCGATGGTCCACAGAGAAATAAGAAAGCTAGCAGCAGGTCTACATTCTGAGAAATTGAATTTCAAGTCTAAAATATTAACGAAATGTTACTCGGCAACCAATAGAACTCCTTAATACCTCGTATACTTATGCAAAAAACAAAGGTCAACTGACAACATCATAAAAACAAACAGGTAAATAAACAAGCTGATGATGATACACACCTGTAACTTGCTTGAAGAGTGAGTTTCCTTTTTGGGGCAGATGATTTCCTCGTGCCTTTCAAACTGAAGGATGAGTTTTTGGGACCCATAATAGTTGCATGGTGGTCCACTGACTTTAAAGAAGAACCTAGTACAAGATACAAAGTTACGGGAGTTCAGAACAAATTAATAAAGCATAACATGCCAAAGACGACCATCCGTATATTTTATAGTGAATTGTTTAGCGAGCACATATGAACAAATAGCAATATTTCGCAAGTGTTAACATAAAGGGAAAAAAAACTATAAATTTTTCATTCCAGCTCTTCTACTAGACAAATAGAAGGAGCTTTGACAAGCTGGACAAGTTCAGAATATGCACTAAAATATCAAGCTACTGAAACAAAGCATAGATTACATCCTTCAGAACCCAAAATAAGATGGAACTTTCACCTAAACATGATTACTGCATTAGCTTTCTGGAATTCAACTGAAGATTTTGAATAATATCCTTTGTGTTGTGTATTAACATCTGCTGGAGCACATAACTATATAGTGGCTTAAACATATCCTCCAAAATGCTAAATACGTTGTTGAATTCACACTTTAACCTTACTTACCCCAAAATCAAGTTACAAGCTGAAGAATAAATGTCTCAGAATAATCAAATTAAGGTTTTTTGAGCTTCGGGTTTTTCAAAGAGAAAAGAAAAATGGAAACTTAAGGGCAGCCTATTTGGGAGCATTTTAAAATTCTTTGTTAAATTCAAAAATATACATTAGAAGAAATAGGGAAGATACCTCTTCACAGGCTCAAAAAATTGATAAAGAGTGTTAAGAAAGTCCATCCAAGAGGTGACATAATTGGGAATTGACTGATTGCTCAAAAAACTGAAGAAACAAAATAAGATACTCCTAATTGTACGAAAAGGATTCTCTATAATTTCAATGTCCTCTCTATTCCTTCCCCCCACCCACCCCCCCACCCCTCACACACACACTCACATACGAAATTAGATGATGGGAGTTAAGCTCCCAATATTGCCATCTTTAAGCTTATCATGCCCCCAGGACTGCAATACAATAATAATAACAGAAAGTGCTACATTCCTCCACAGCCTCCTGAAGTATGGACAGCCTTACCATTCTCCAATGAGAACATATGTGCATTGTGCAACGCCATCCTATATATGCACACTGTACAGAAATTCTGAAAAGCTTGGGAACTCTTCACCTAAATTGCTCTCCATTATGCTCCCAAAAATTTACCCTTGCACCACCTCCAAACAAGAAATCACTCCTAATTTTCATAATGCTTCCCAAGAACCCAACCCCAGAGGATTATGGAAGTCGTTGTGAGCTTCACTCACGTCTGTACTTGCCCACCAAAGGATTCTTGCACAAAGCATCCTGCTCTACTGGAATCTTATATCCATTTTCCCAGAAAATCTTGATTAATCCAAGGATTCTGATTCTCAACCCTCGACATTTGACAGACTTTTGGACTTTTCACAAAATTATACTTTTCCGTTTTGATAAATAGTTGCCCTAATATTTTGCCAATAGAGGAAGGCACTGCAAACATGAACATAAAATAAGAAAGAGGCAAGCTGGATAAGCTGCTCTTGATTTATACATCCTGCGAAAAATGTTGTGGGTGGATTCTCGCAGATTGTTATTACTTCGTTATTGGAGTTCCCAAAAGCATCATATCCCGAATCTAGTAAATTCTCACTACAAAGCCATCCAGATCCTATTCACTAGAACTGGAGGTTTGACGAATTTAATGGTATACAAGAATTTTATTTTATTTTTCATAATAATTCTTCCAAATCTTTACCAGTTAGCCTCCAAAACTCCAAGTAACTAAAATGTTCTGCTTCCGGTAATAAATGCTTAGTCCATTTCTTGAAGTAGATCAATTAAGATCCTCTCCCCCACTAGAAAAAGGAAGTTAGTGTCGGCTGAAGCCTTTTTGTATCTTCTAGAACATAAGTTATGATGATTGTGTTTCCAGTATACTCAAAATTTACATAATAAATACCAATCCGAACAAAACTCCAGGGTGGCTCTTTTACCTTCCCAATAAAGTGATAATCAACAAATTATTCAAATATACTTTTTACCATGGAGCTGTAATCTTTCATGTTGTTCCATAAAATCCATTACACATGCTTATCAAAAAGGTGAATAAACAAAAAAATTCACTTCCCGGTATAATTATTCAACAGTTCTTAACAATCTCCAAATCCTATCTAGTTCTTAAAAAGAAAAAAGCACTAAAAATAATTCAAACAGCAAAGAAGAGGCACAAAACACACATTGATCATCGAATATGAAAGTAAAGAAAGCTGAGAGCTGTAATCTTTAATGCTATTTCGTAAAATCTACAATCATGTAATTGCCAAAAAAGGTAATTAATCAAAAACCCATATCCCGATTCAATTATTCAACATTTTTTAACAATTTTCAAATTTCCATCTGGTACTTAAAAAAGCACCAAAATAATCAAAAGCATTAAAGGGACACTGAAAAACACAAATCGATCGTCGAATATGAAAATACATGTAAACTTATCAAAATGAAATATGTTTGAATGATTACCGGATGATAGACAAAGCGCAGAGGTTTTAGATATCACAATTGAATTCGATACAGCAGTCATTGTGTATCAGTTTCAGAGAGAAATCTGAGTGTATGGAAGCGAAATGAGCGAGAAAAGGGAGAAGAAAGAAGAACAGAGTGAGTGAAATGGCAAAACATGAAGTTTTTTTATTTTTTTTTATTTTTTTTGTTCGATAAGATCGAGGATTACCTCTAATTACAACGACCACAACTTCAGCCGGGGAGTTTATTGTTTCGATAATCTCCCAATTTAATATTATAGTGATGATTCATTCATTAAATTTCAGAGTAAATTCCATGTCAAATGAAAATTACACATGATAAATTACAATCAGTAAAAAAAAAAATTATGAATCTTACTACATATACATCTTGTTTAACATGTAGTTTGACATCCATTCAAAGTAAATTATTTTATTACTCATTCAACTTATACAATAGTCATGATTTACTCTTCAAACTTCAAAATTCTTCCCAATCATCACTCATCTTTGGGAGTTGTACTACATCCATCATTCGCTATATTCTGTTCCATTCGTTGTTGACGTGACGCACGAAAGTTCACGTGGGAAGTTATGATAGTTAAAAAAATTACAACCATATCATACAATCCAACTCACCAAAATTGCTATCTATGAAACGCGGCCCAAATTCTTTAAACCCAATTGTTCGTCTTCAGTTTCAGCCCCAAAAAACCTTAACCCTCAATTCATCCATATCACCCACGTAAAGTTAAAATGTATACTAACATGGGTTGATTATTGAGAAGGACGTGAGAATCTACTACTTATAAAGTTCAATCTTCCAATTATATCATATGTTCAACGTCTCTCTAATCCTAATCTTTAATTTTTGTAGGATTGTGTCCGACCATTTGAGGAAGGAAATGTAATCAAACTCCGGCCAGATTGAGGAATGAAGAACAACAACACGAACATGGCCTAGAAGATATTCCAATCGTATAGCAGCCACCGGAGTTTGATGACATTCATTTCCTTAAATGGTCGGATACAAGCCTGCAAAAATAGGAGATTGAGATTTAGAGAAATGTTGAACATATGGTACAATTGGGGGATAGGACTTTCTAGGTAGTATCTTCTCACATCCTTCTCAATAATCGGTCATGTCTTAGTATACATTTAGCTATACATGGGTGGGATGAGTGAATTGGGGGGCTAAGGTAATTTGGGGTTGAAATTAAGGGAGAAAAATTGGATTTAGAGAAGATTATAGGGTCATGGAAGTCGCGTTTCACATATGGTGGTTTGTAGAGTTGAATGCTTTTGACTGAGTAGTAATTTTTTAACAGCCTAACTTGCCACGTTGGATTTCCATGCGACATATTAGCAACGAATGGAATGAAATTTAACGGATCATAGATAGAGTGCAACTCTCAAAGATGAATGATAATTGGAAAGCATTTTAAAGTTTGGTGTAAAGGGGAAATGAATATGAAGAATTAATTTTCTTACATTTTATTGAATCAAGTTACATGCTTTATACAAGATGTTTACACATTAGATCCATAACTTATGGCCTAAGATTAAGTCCTACCATATACAAATTGCCTACTTATAGCTAACAAAATCAATATGAAGATTGTGTCGATTTCTTTCCTTCACTCCCCCTCAAGTTGGAATGTATATTGATTACATTCAACTTGCTAAGTAATGAATCAAATTGTGTCGAACTTAATGGCTTAGTGAACAAGTATGCTGGTTGATCAGTGGTTCCGATATATGCTGTTTTAATTACTCCCCTTTGCACTTTTTCACGTACTACATGGCAATCAATCTCTATATGTTTCGTGCGCTCATGAAAAACTGGGTTCGAAGCTATATGTATAGTAGCTTGGTTGTCACAAAACAATTTGACGGGTTGAACTTGACACACATTCAAATCCTTTAATATATTTTGTAACCAAGTTACTTCACAACATGTAGTGGCCATGGAACGATATTCTGCCTCTGCACTTAAACGCGCAACTGTATTTTGTTCTTTGTCTTCCAAGAGATTGGTGCGTGTCAAAGTAGGATACAATACCTTGTCAAGGATCTTCTCGTGTCTTCACAGCGAACCCAGTCAGCATCACAAAAGGCCTTTAGTTCCAATGGTCCTTTGGAAGGTAAAATAATCCCTTGGCCAGGTGTTTGCTTGATGTACCACAAGACCTTGTGTGCAGCTTCAAGATGAGGTTGTCTGGGTTTGTCCATGAATTGGCTTAATATGTGAACGGCGTACACAAGATTTGGTCTCGTAACTGAGAGGTATATTAGCCGCCCTACAAGTCTTCGCTATTGGGATAGATCATGCAATTCACCATTCGTCTGTGTTAGTGACAAGTTCTGGTCAACAGGGAAGCGTGAGGGTTTAGCACCGAGAAAACCAGTAACTTCAAGAATTTCCAAGGCATATTTCCTTTGACACAATGTAATACCTTGCTTAGACCTTGCAACCTCTATGCCTAGAAAGTATTTCAGTTGTCATATGTCCTTTAGTTTGAACTGACTTGAAAGAAATTATTTGGTGTCTGTGATGTCTTCCAAACTATTTCCTGCCAAGATCACATCATCAACATAAACCAACAATGCTGTGAATCTGTTTGAACGATTTCAGACGAACAATGAATACTCTGACCAAGATTGATGAAACCCAGCAGATTTTAAAGTTGTTGATAGTTTAAGAAACCACTGCCTTGAGGCTTGCTTTAAACCGTAAATGGATTTGTGAAGCTTGTAGACTCGAGTCTCCCCCTTTCGTCCGAAACCAGGTGGAATCTTCATGTATACTTCATCATAAAGATCTCCATTGAGAAATGCGTTGTTGACATCAAGTTGGTACACGTGCCAATTTTGTAAAGCTGCAAGGCTAAGCACACGCACCGTTGTTAACTTGGCAATCGGAGCAAAAGTTTCTCTGTAATCAACTCCCTCAACTTGACTGTACACATTAGCAACCAACCATGCTTTGTAACGGTCAATTGTCCCATCTGGATTCAATTTGAGCTTGTATACCCATTTGCAAACGATTGGTTGTTTATCAGATGGTAGTGGAACCAAGCTCCGAGTGTTATTTGCTTGGAGGGCGTGAATCTCAGTATGCATAGCTTTTCTCCACTGTGGAATTTGGACAGCCTGTGAAAAGGAAGTAAGCCCCTTCTAGATGGAAATGTTAGTGGTGAAAGCTCTATGGTTATGATAAAGTCAATCATAGGATAAGACTTGGGAAAGAGAGTGAATAGTACCCGAGTTCGGTAGAGTTGATGGTGCGGTTCTTGAAGGGAGGGCTGTCTCAACATGAAAGTCCTACAAAAAGGTTGGGTCTTGGTAGGACATGTCGACCTGCGTGGTGGCAAAGTTGGTGTTACTACCGTAGGAGATGAGATAGGTAAGGCAGTTGGTGGTTGTGATGGTGTAGTCGGGTCAGTGATACGATGACTTGACGAATCGATAGCGAAAGAGAGATTTGGAGGAGTGGTTTCAAGTGGTGGGACTCTAGAATTGGAGGGAGATGAGACTAAGGGTTCAATATCAAATGAGTGTGAGGGTGTTGGGTTTAGGAAGATAGACACATCAGTTTGAGAAGTCGAGTGAGGGTTTGACTGGAATGGAAAAGTGTCCTAAAAAAATACCACATCTCTTGAAACAAAGACTTTGTTTTCAGTTAGATTATAAACTCGGTAACCATTTTGTCTGTGAGGATAACCTAAGAAGAGACATTTAGGCAGATCAAATTTGGTGGGTTTGGAAGGGTGAGTTGATGTGAAACACAAGCAACCAAATACTTGTAAATGAGACTAATTTGGCGGTTTATGGAAAAGCTTTTCAAATGGTGTTTTTCCTTGAAGAAGTGGCATGGGAGTTCTATTAATGAGATATGTGGAAGTAAGTATGGCATCTCTCCAAAAACATTTAGGTAAGTTGGCTTGAAAAAGAATTGCACGAGCAACATTGAGCAAGTGCCTATGTTTACGCTCAATGACACCATTTTGTTGTGATGTGTTGATATAGCTAGTTTGATTAACTATCCCTTTTGATGAGTAAAAATGTTCGAGTGTAAACTCGGGACCAGTGTCACTACGCACATTTTTTACTCTTTTATCAAATTGAGTTTCAACCAAATGAATGAAATTGATTAGGTGGTTTCATGTTTCTAATTTATGTTTCATCAAGTATACCCAAGTGCTCCTAGTATAATCATCAACAATGGTAAGAAAATATTTTGCACGAGTAAGTGAAGGTTCATAATAGCCACCCCAAATGTCAACATGTATTAAATTAAAAGAAAACACACTTGAGATAGTACGTAAGGGAAAAGACATTCTAGTTTGTTTTGCCAAAGGCCAATTAGAATACTGATTTTCATCACATGATTTATTCTCAGAAAAGGGAAATAACAAGGAAAATTTGGTGGAAGGATGACTGAGGCGTTGGTGCCAAAGGTTGGGTGTCTGGCAGTGAACTGAGTTGCATGTTCATTTCTGTATTGGATTGAGGCAATAGAGTCCCTCTCGTTCAGTTCCAATCCCAATCATCTCTCCCGATCGTAGGTCCTATATGAAACAAAAGTGTTTGAGAAAGATAGTGATATAAAATAAATCAAGTGCCGGTTTACAAATAGAGATCAGATTCAAATAAAAGAATGGCACGCATAGGACGTTGTGTAAAATGAAATGAGGAGTGAAAACTACTTTGCCAATATGGGTGACTTGAGCCATAGTACCATCTAGTAATTTGACAAAACGATTATGCGCAGGTTTCAAAGAGGTAAGAAGAGAAGGAGCACAAACTATGTGATCACTAGCACCACTGTCCAATATCCAAACATTTTTCTTGCCATTTTGAGTGTTCGAAAAAGCTTTACCTGAGAGTTCATCACAGTTTGAAACATTATCAGTATGATTGACCTTGGTCGCCTTATTTTTGCTTAGTAACTTAACAAGCTCCTTGCATTCTTCATGTAAGAATGGAAAATTGTTTCCATCGAATCTTTTGTCATACATGGAAGCCACATGGTTCCCCTTTGAGTTTCCATGTTTTCCTTCCATGGCAGCCTTTCTTCTTCTACAATAGTCATAAGTATGGCCCTTTCCCCCCTACAGAAATTACACTTGAGGTAGGCCCTGCAATTCTTAGTTCTGTGATTAGTCATGTTGCACTTCTCACATCTCATTTCGAATTTTCCCGCATCTGAATCACGGCCCTTCTTTACAGTAAAGGCTGCCGCCACTGGTTGAGCAATAGTTTTTCCATACGAAGCCTCTGCTTGATTTTTATGGCGTAATGCCATTGTATATGCCTCGTTCACATTTGGCAGTGGATCTATTGCCACTGTGTTGCTTCGAATTACATCATAGTTGTCATTAAGTCTCATTAAGAACTTCATGGTCTTTTAGTTTTCCATGTATGCCTTGATTTTTGTAGCTGCATCACAACTACAAGGTGGAACCCCACAAAGTGCATCTCTTTCATCCCAGAGACTTTTGAGTCTGGTGAAGAAGGCCGTGACATAACCTGTGCCTTGCCCACAGCCATGGATCGCATTTTCTATGTTGAATAGTTGAACTGTGTTTGTATGGGAAAAGTGCTCCTGCAATTCGAGCAACATATCCCTTGCATTTTTGCAATGAACCAATCTGCCCAAGATTTCCTTTGACATCGATCCCAGCAGCCATGTCTTGACCAAAGTGTTACAGCGATCCCACTACTGCTGTTCTTCAATCCTGATAGTTGGCCTTTGAATAGATCCATCTACGAACCCCTTCTTGTTTTTGATTATTAGTGCAATTCTCATGGATTGACTCCATGTTGTATAATTGTCTTCCATCAAGGTTTGTGATACAAGTACTGCACCAGGTTGATCTGAATGATGGAGAAATAAGGAATGGTTGGGATTCTCCCATGGTTCTGGAACTCTTGACGGTGCAGAAAACTTGTCAGATCAACAGCTTCTCGTCCTTTGTTGCCTGCCATGGTGTATTGTGTTTGTGTAGGATTCTAGGTCTCTAAGATTCTTTGCTCTGCTCTGATACCATAAAGTGGAAATGAATATGAAGAATTAATTTTCTTACATTTTACTGAATCAAGTTACATGATTTATACAAGATGTTTACACATTAGATCCATAACTTATGACTTGAGATTAAGTCCTACCATATACAAATTGCCTACTTATAGCTAACAGAATCAATACGGAGATTGTGTCGATTTTTTTTCCTTTAACATGGTGAGTAAACCATGATCATAGTATAAGTTGGGTAAGTAATGAAATATTTACTTGGATGGTAGCTAGGTCGTAATTTTTTAACGGCTTTAAATTGTCACTTGAAGATTTCCATTTGACAAGTTAGGAATGAGAGAACAAACTTTGGAGGATGATGAATGAAGTGTAAACGGACAAAATTCAGTGAGTATTATAAAGTACTTTGAAATTTAGTGAGTAACTCGTGACTATGATGTAAGTTGGGTAATTATTGAAACATTTAACTCCAAATTGGGCCTATATTTAAAAACTATTTTTTGTTCAAATTAACGAAAAATTAGGTTATTTCTCTATCTGCAAATCCAGCCCTTGTCAATATAAGAGTTAAAATAATACACAATTTTTACACAACTTGAAGCCATATAAAGTAGCAATCACGTGGGGGCAACCCTTCCTTTCGAGAATTTTTAGGAGTGTGGGGGTGGCACGGAATAAAATATCTCGATTTATTGTCCTATGTAATAATATATTTTTAGCATCATTTTCAAATAAGATTTGAATGTAAAGAAATTAAAATAAGAATATTTGTGGTGAATTCGAGAAATTCAGAAAGGGGACCATGTTCCATTTTCTTGCCCTAATTACCTAATTGGGTGGGGCCGGTATTTGCCATTCCGAAAGTTGGAGGGCAAAATCATCAAACTACTTAATATTTTTCTCTTATTCAATTGAAACTTTCATGTATTAAGCTTTCAATAATGTGCAATTTTAACATGTAATACAAGACATGTATGGAGTACTTAATGTTAGCCATAAGAAAAACTAAAGGCCGCACGTGGCACTAATTAAACTATGTGGCAAATTACCTGAGGGGGGCCACGCCTTACACATCGGTGGAGCGACCCTATTATAAAGAGACAACCCCTTCTCTCCATAGAACGAGACTGGACCAACCCCATTTTGGGTAGACCCCCATGCAGGAACCGACCCCCCATGCAGGAACCGACCCTAATGAGGCGGTTGCAAGATCTTTAAACAGATCTTGCGGTGAATGATTGACAAAACAATTCACTGCCACCACTGCCTCTGCACACCTATACGGTCAAATCCAAACTGCCAATCTAGGACTTATGGATACAAAAATGGCTCTAGCATTTAATGCCTTGATTGATTGACGTATGCGATAAGAACGGTCAATCAACCTAATGAGGTCGCGTGTCCTATCATCCAACATGTCTAATTCATTTAGCTCAAGTATAAAAGCTCACACTTACTACCATTCGGGGGTAATGCAAGTTTAGACTCTTAAGCCTATATTATTGTTACATACATTTTTAGTGTTCTATTCCTAAGCCGACCCCATTTTTATTGATTGGAGGCTCACATTTCTAAGTTCTCCCGCACCTTAAGTTACTCCTCTAGCTCACTTAACCGTCAGAGTATGCGCAGTTAACTTTACTCCTCCGAAAAAGGTCACGTGTGACTAACGGTTTATCCAAGTGTGTCGAGATCCAACTTACGTGGACGTGGGAGGTTTTGGAATCTGTTGGCCACATCATTGATACAATTTTTGGGGTCAACACTTAACATTCACATAATTAGTTTACAATAAGTGTAATTTTTATACCTATTTATACCATCAAAAGTAAATATTTAGGTACTTGTTGGAATTACTTACTATTTAACTTATTTAAAATCAATTATACCAAATTTGGCTGCACTTGGAGTGAAATAAGTGAAATTGGAGATTAAAGGAGGATTTCTAAAGTTTGGAGACCAAAGTGCAAATATTCAATAGTTGATTTAGACCACATATCAATGATTAAATAATGTAGGGAGTCAATCGCATGAGAAAAGAAGACAAATGATTCATTTTGCACAAAAAAGGACCAAATCAACCCTTGAAGAAGTCCAGGGACCAACTTGCAATTGGTCCCAAAAATGCCAAGCCATAAGCACACAACAGCGTGTGCAAGGGTTATTTTTTTTTTGGAACCAGAGGCTAAACTGTCTCAGCACATGGGCAACTTTCCTTCTATGATCATAATTCATTTTGGTAATAACTTTGAACACGTTTCTTAATCTAAATTCGACATCTATAAGTATAGAATGCGGGCAACATACCTACCACGCCACATATGATATAATTTATCAAATCTTGCAATCAAGGGAGACAATTCATTATTCTTTTGAGAAAATCAAGAGGCAATGTACAAGAATTCAATTTAAATCAAGACCCAACCTTGATTTTTGAGCAAAGAAGAGGAAAGTGCAATTGGAGACAATCAATAAATCATTAAAGAGATTCAAGATTCCAAAATTTCTCCTTTTTCTTCATTCATCAAAACTCGGATCATGTTCTATAAAAGATGATTTCTTATGATTTTGTAATGCTATGCTAAGCTTTAAGTTACTTAGACATAGATGAATCCTTATTATGAAGTTTTAATATGATTTAAATATTTTTACATTCAATAGGTGTTTATTCTTGGATGATTATTACAAGGTTTAATGCATTTCAATTACTTGATCACTAATTGGATTGATGTGTGAATTTTATTGTTATCGAGATAGACAATATGATAAATAGAATGTTATAACAACTGTTGTGGAGTCCTATAAAGGATAGAAATATACCCATATGCCTTGCATGATTCTTTTGAAATTAAGAGGCAATATATAAGAATTCAATCTAATCAAGATTCAATCTTGATTTTTGGGCAAAGAAGAGGAAAGTGCAATTGGAGACAATCAAAAATTCATTGAAGAGGTTCAAGATTTCAAAACTTTTCCTCTTTTTCTTCATTCATCAAAATTCATGTGATGTTCTATAAAACAGAAGATTTTTTGCGATTTTGTAATGCTATGACAAGTTTTAAGTTATTAAGACATAGATGAACCCTTATTATGAAACTTTATTATGATTTCAATATTTTGACATTAAATATATATTTATTCTTCGATGATTATTGTAAGGTTTAATGCATTCACTTGGTCACTAATTGAATTGATGTGTGAATTTTATTGTTATCGAAAGAGACAATA